>VWYK01030310.1:0-13603 GCA_013399775.1 Semnornis frantzii | reverse complement strand
GGGGGGGGGGGGGAGGGGAGGAAAGGTACTTTCCGCTGTTCTCAAAAGAAAGTGCCTTAGGGAAAGAATGAATCAGAATGGATCTCTGCCCTTCCCTCTATGGTTTTGTGTTGTATTTCATGGACTGAAGGTTGGACAGCTCATGGTCAGTTAGACCTGAGATAAAGCTCTTCCATGTGTTGGAAGCATCTTGTGCTCTGTCACCTGTGAAATAGAGAAATAATGATATTAAGTGTAAGTTTTGTATAAAATATTGGGCTGTATAAGACAACAGGTAAATGTTATCCTTATCTGTGATGCATCTTATCTAAATCAACATAATTAGAATCATGGAATCATAGAATGGTAAGGTTGGAAGGGACCTCAAAGATCATCCAGTTCCAACCCCCTGGCATAGGCAGGGGGAACGTCCNGAAGTTCTCCACAGTGAGGGTGGTGAGACACTGGCACAGGTTGCCCAGGGAGGTTGTGGCTGCTCCCTCCCTGGAGGTGTTCAAGGTCAGGTTGGATGAGGCCTTGAGTGCCCTGCGCTAGTGGGAGGTGTCCCTGCCTATGGCAGGTGGTTGGAACTGGATGATCTCTGAGGTCCCTTCCAACCTTACCATTCTATGATTCTGTGATCACAAATTATCTTTTAAGTGGAAACTGAGAGCTGCCACCTACGAAGTTGCCTATATGTAAACCTGTTGACAAGCCTCTGCTCAATTCAGGCTTTGATTTCAAAACAATACAAGAGGTTCTTGGGGCTGAAGGATAGCAATGAGGGAGCAAAAATCAACAGCATTTGAATATTTATTTATAATTTTAAGATGTTTATTAAAAACCATGGAGCTTGATGCTAGTTCAATCCCATTAAAGATTGATGAGAACTTTTCTGTTTCATCCTCATGCTATCCTCATCTGTGGGAAAAGTGTCCCTTGT
This sequence comes from Semnornis frantzii, assembly GCA_013399775.1. Taxonomy (NCBI): domain Eukaryota; kingdom Metazoa; phylum Chordata; class Aves; order Piciformes; family Ramphastidae; genus Semnornis; species Semnornis frantzii. Next base: position 12,681 of record VWYK01030310.1, on the reverse strand, counting down.
TTGCTAAGGGAAAATCCAGACACTGCCTCTCTGCTATCACTTGGGGTGTGCCCAGGGGAACCCAACCAGTGTGATCTGGGACAGCTGTTCCCCAGGTCTGGATTAGCAGCATCTCCTGTCCCCTCATGGCAGAGGATCAGAGCAGATGAAACCCTTTGATGGAAGGTGAATTGCCTGATACTTCTCACTGTGGAGTAATGGGGAACCAAATCTTTTGTTACCAGGCTGCCTTTGCTATCAAGAGCAGAGGCAGATAAGGGGAAAAAAGGGTCACTCTTGTGACTGTTCTGTGTCAAACATGCCTGCTTTGGCTTTATGGTCTGACACAGCAATAATTCACTGCCACACCTTATCGACGCTAATCAGGCTTGACAGAGCCACACACAGCACACACCAGGCTTTGTAAGAGGAAAAATAGTTTTGTCTGCCAGAAGCCCAGTGAAAACAAAACCAAACCAGCCTTGAAATGTAGGGAGAGCATAAAAAAAGGTCTTGGAGACACCTCCACATCCTCCCCAGAATCACACAAGCTGACTTGGAGCTGACTGCTGTGTGCAGTTCTGGAGTCCCCAGCACAAGAAGGACATGGAACTGTTGGAGCAGGTCCAGAGGAGGCCACCAAGATGTTGAGAGGGCTGCAGCAGCTCTGCTGTGAGGACAGGCTGAGAGAGTCGCGGCTCTGCAGCCTGGAGAAGAGAAGGTTTCCAGGAGACCTTAGAGTAGCCTTGCAGGATCTGAAGGAGGCGACAGGAGAGCTGGGGAGGGACTATTGACAAGGTCTGGGAATGCCAGGACAAGGGGCAATGGGTTTGAACTGACAGAGGGGAGATTGGAACTGGTTGTTAGGAGGAAGTTGTTCGCAGTGAGGGTGGTGAGACACTGGCACAGGATGCCCAGGGAGGTTGTGAGCACAGAAGCACCCAATGTGATCAAAGATCACTTCTGCGCTCCACAACCTCCCTGCAGGTGTTCAAGGTCAGGCTGGATGAGGCCTTGAGTGACCTGTACTAATGGGAGGTGTCCCTGCCTATGGCAGGGGTTTGGAACTGGATGATCTTTGAGGTCCCTTCCAACCTTACCATTCTATGATTCTATGACACTCAGCAGTGCATCAAGGATGAAAGCTCTCCTGGTGGACCGGGGATGAGCTGAACCGCCAAGCACCCAGGAGCAAAGGCAAACAACACATTTCACACCCCTCTGAAGCACCCAGGAGCAAAGACAAGCAACACATTTCACACCCCTTTGAAACTCCACCTTCCCTACTCACCCACAGCAAAACTACAGAGTGTGGGGGAATAAAGCAGCACAGAGGCAAGCAGCAGCCACATTTCTCTGCAAGGATCTTCTCCCTGTGGGAACCTCCAGCGCTGGTTCCTGCTAATAGATGACTTCAGCCACTATAGATAGTGGAAGTTCTGAGTTTTGCTGCCTCAACAATGGGTTTGGGAACTCAAACAACCTTTCATTTCCGTCCTTTTATTTGTAAATTACTTTCCTTTAAGAATACTGTTACTCAATAGATGAGTTATGATGTCAAAGTCTTTAATAAGAGCTGTGCTCTTTCCTCTGCAGTTTTGTTTTTATTCTAAACATGATTTAAAATAAAAAATAATTTTTTTTTCTAAACAGATACAATTTTAAGGAAAAAAAAAAAAAAAAAAAGTCAAACATGACCAGAAAAGACCTTATTTGTTATGGAAAAATTATAACAAAGATTTTCTGTGGGTTTTTTTTTTCCCCTCTTTGCTCTTCCTGTTGTTTGTAATAAAAGAATTTTTATTGTTCTTTGGTGGTAATCCTAGCTTTATGTTGAAAATCAGAAAAGATTTTTTTTTTCTTCCCTTCCCTCCTCTTTCTTTAGTTTTCCTTCTCTGTTTCTGGTTTGGTTCTCTGGTTTGTAGCCTGGATGGAACTAAATCAAGCATTGAAAAACCTTGCCACACATGGTCAGGGATGGCACTGCTCTGTCTGAGCCAGCTGGGCAGCCTGTATGTTGCTTCATTAAAAGGCATGAGGATCATCTGTGCATATTCCATGGTAAAGTCTGATTGGGGTTATACAGCCCTGAAGTACACAGCAAAATCATCAAGTCTGCTGTGTGCAGTTCTGGAGCCCCCAGCACAGGAAGGACATGGAATTGTTGGAGCAGGTCCAGAGGAGGCCACGAAGATGCTCAGAGGGCTGCGGCAGCTCTGCTGTGAGGACAGGCTGAGAGAGTTGGGGCTCTGCAGCCTGGAGAAGAGAAGGCTTCCAGGAGACCTCGAAGTAGCCTTCCAGTATCTGAAGGGGGCTATAGGAAGACTGGGGAGGGACTATTGACAAGGTCTTGTAATGCCAGGACAAGGGACAATGGGTTTGAAGTGGCAGAGGAGAGATTGAAAGTGGATGTTAGGAGGAAGTTGTTTGCAGTGAGGGTGGTGAGACACTGGCACAGGTTGCCCACGGAGGTTGTGGAGCACAGAAACACAGAATGTCATCCCATTCTGTGCTCCTGTGCTCCACAACCTCCCTGGAGGTGTTCAAGGCCAGGTCAGATAAGGCCTTGAGGAACCTGTGCTAATGGGAGGTGTCCGTGCCTATGCGATGGGTTTAAACTGGTAGGAGATTCAAACTGTATGTTAGGAGGAAGTTGTTTGCATTGAGGATGGTGAGACACTGGCACAGGTTGCCCAGGGAGGTCGCAGAGGACAGAAGCATAGAATGATCACATTGCAATGACAGAACAAGAGGCAATGGGTTTGAACTGGCAGAGGGGAGATTGAAAATGGATGATAGGAAGAAATTCTCTACAGCAAAGGTGATGAGACACTGTCACATGTTGCCCAGAGAGGTTGTGTAGCACAGAATCACAGAATGTGATCTTCAATCCCACTCTGTGCTTCTGGGCTCCACAACCTCCCTGGAGGTGTTCAAGGCCAGGTTGGATGAGGCCTTGAGTTACTTGTACTATTGGGAGGTGTCCCTGCCTATGGCAGGGGGTTTGGAACTGGATGAGCTTTGAGGTCCCTTCCAACTTAAACCATTCTATGATGCTATGATTCAGTCTAGATTTATCCCAAATTAAATGAGAGCAGGAACAATGAAGCACCATTGGGGAGATGCTGCACTGTGTGGATGCTAAGGGTGGCTGAAATCTCTACACTGACATTCCCCCACCCAGATGGAAATAGCCTTTGTGGAACTCTGTTTTGAGGAATTAAGCTGTGCTTCATTCTATTTTATGTTTGGGTTTTTTTTGGTAAACTTTTGTTTTTGTTTTTTTTTCTTCCCTCCTGGTGGTGGTAGTGGAAAGCAACAAGTGGTTGGAATTTTTGTTTCTGCAAAACTGGAAAATTAAATTTCATTTTTAATATGGAAAATACCAGCAGCTGAAACATTATAATTTGGAGACTAATTTAAGTGATACACCACCTAAGTAAAATCATGTGCTGCTGATGATAACCTTTGTTTTCCTTCTCCCATAGAAGCTGTTCTGCCAGGAGTTATGAGAAAAGTCAAAGCTTGGATCTTTGCCTCCTTGCAAAAAAAAAAAAAAAAAAAAATTGATTTTTTCCCCCCTTAAAAAAAAAAAAAAAAAAAAAAAAAAGAAAATAAAAGATAAATCCCAACCTGAATTAGCAAAGACGTCACCCAAATACAAACCAACAGCCAAACAAAGAGCAGCAAAACAAGAGAAGGCACTCTGCTCCCCTCCTGGTAAGGAGTACAATATTCCTGAGGCTGTATGGGAATGCCCAGCCATGGTGGTGGGATTTGGCCTCTTGGTTCAGCTGCAGGGCTGCTCTGCTCCACAACGTGGGCATCCCCCAAAGCATTTCCATGCAGCACAAGCTCCTACACAGCACCCAAACACCTCCTTGGCTCACTCATTGCATTCCACTTTAGTGCAGTGAGGTGGAAAGGATTCTTTAAAGTCATCCAGTCCAAACCCCTGTAGTCATCAGGGATATCCTTGGCTGGGAATTGGACTAAATGATCTCTACAGGTCCCTTCCAACTCTTAACTTTCTGTGATTCTGTGATCCTCAACTAGATCACAGGTTGTAGAGAGCCAATCAAGGCTGACCTTGAATGTGCTCAGGGATGAGGCTCCCACCAGCTCCCTGGGCAGCCTGCTCCAGTGTCTCACCACCCTCACAGTAAAGAAATCCTCCCTAATGTCCAATCTAAATCCACCTTACTCTAGCTTAAAACCATTGTCCCTTGCCCTATTGCTACATGCCCTTTCTTGTAGGTCCCCTTTCATGTTCCCTGTTAGAAGCTCAGAATACAAACTGAGTGACGTGAGGGAGACGGATTGAGGCACTGAAAAGTGCTTTTCCACTTGCCTCTGCCCTTACATGATAAGGAAACAATTACAAATAATGTCTCTTTTATTATAACTGAGTCTACAACTTTTCAACATGATGGCTCTGGGAAGACTTGGAGAGACATCAGACTAATAAAACATCCTTAAATATCAGGTTTAAGAGGTAATTCATTTGGAGCCATAGGCTTTTGCCAGAAAGGGAACTTTTTTTGCTGCAAGTGTTTGTCGAGTTTTCAGACGAGTGGAACAACAGAGCAGTGCTGAGAAGTCTTCTGGAAGTTATCAATATCCAATTTGCCACTTGAGCCCTTTCATTCACCCTGCAAACCAGCTATGCAAATACATCCTTTGTGGTGGGAGAGTGGCAGGGCTGGAAACACTGCCTGAGCTCTCCAGGAAGCAGTGCTCCAAGACTCAGCCTCCAATGTTTCTCTCCTGCTGCCACCTTGGAAATCACAGAGGCTTCGCTGCCTCTTGCAACCAGCAGCAGCACTGAAAGTAGTGCAATTAATGTTTCCATTGCTCACTACTTCAGATGGAGAGTGTATTTTTCTTGGAGCATTCTTAACCTTTGGGATCTTTTCATGTTCTTTAGCCATTGTGTTTGCTTCTTCCTTGTTTTCTTACAGGGAAAGCCGAAATGACTTACAATTAAAATCTTTTTTTTTTTTAAGCAGCTTTCTCCTGTTGCTTTGGCAAAACAGATTTGGAGCAGTTGGAAGGATACAGTGTCATTTACTCCCTCCTCAAATAGTTTTCCCCTTCTACTAAGAAATCCTGCTGAATTTGGATCTGACCATTTGCTTGTATAAGAGGGATACCTCCAGGCTCTGAAAGAAAACTGGAGAGATCTGCACCAGCTGAAAATCTTCATTGTTAAGTCAAGGGAAAAAGAAAAAATAAAAAGATCTAATCTGGGCCAGATTCTTGCGGTGCTACTTGTTTGTTTGCTTTTAAATTTTGTGGGACTAACTCGTGATCCATGGTGATACAGCTGAGAACAGAGGCTGGCTAACTGACTGAAGGTGCTAATGAGCAGTCAGGCTAGAACTGGAGGTGAGCCGGAGCCACAAGTTGCTAATGTGATCCACACTGCAAAAGGTGGAAGGAGTGGGGATTTAGGAGGCTGGCTTTGTCCATCCTGGTAGTGGAACACAACCACGACACTCCAATGTGACAGCAGGAGCTCTTTGCTGCCATCTCACCTCACTGTTACACTCACATCATAGAATCATAGAATGTCAGGAGCTGGAAGGGATCTCCCAAGCTCATCTGGTCCATCTAGATCTGCCAGAGCAGCATCACCTAGAGCAGATTACACAGGAACACACCCAGGCAGGTCTGGAATATCTTCTGAGAGGGAGACTCCACAACCTCCCTGGATGGCCTGTACCAGTGCTCTGTCACTCTCACAGGGAAAATAATCTTCCTCAGGTTCACAAGGAACCTCCTATGCCTCAGCTTCCACCCAGTGCCCCTTGTCCCATCACTGGGCATCACCCAGCAGAGCCTGGCTCCAGCCTCCTGCCACTCACATTTACATATTTATTACCATCGCTGAGGTCACCTCTCAGTCTCCTCCTCTCCAAGTTCCAAGCCCCAGCTCCCTCAGTTGAAGCTGAACATCTTCCTTAACCATTTTCGTCTCTCTCTGCTGGACTCTCTCAAGCAGCTCCTGTCCTTCTTGAGCTGAAGGGCCCAGAACTGAACACAATACTCCAGATGTGGCCTGACCAGGACAGAGTAGAGGGGGAGGAGAACCTCCCTCGACCTACTAACTACAGCCCTTCTAATCCACCCCAGAATGGCATTGGCCCTCCTGGCCACAAGAGCACACTGGAAGGGTTGCAGGTTTTCCAACTCCAAGCTTGGGCTCATTGTCATGACCCACCTCAACTTACAGCCCAGACTAAGCAGGACCCCTTTGCAAAGTCAGCTCTAAAGATCCCATGTCCTGAGCAGCACCATCTGCCATGACCTACTCTCACTCATTTCTACACTGTAATGTGCTTGGTCATTCTCCTCAATGAGTATTTTCACTCTGAAGGTAGACACCTAAATCATCCCATCTGAAGCTCAGGCAGGCATCTGTCAAATATGGCATTTTTAAAGGTTAGCTGTTGTTCTTTTTAATGAAAGAAAAGCAAGAGGACAGGGCTGGACTTTTATGATGTGCAAAAGAGATTGTAACCACAGAAAAATCTGCCTCCAAAAGCCAAATATTATTCATTTTGGTGGAATGCACTGTTAAAATAGCTCAGGCTTTCAAGAAGAAGCATGCTTATGTAAGCCATCCAGTTTGCTTTCCTTTTGAACAGGCAACCTGGCAAAAAGCCTATCTGTCTGTACGTGTGGTGTCTTCCTCATTGCAGCTACACAGCCTCACAAATGTCCACATGCTCACCTGTGATCTTCAGCAGGCTTACAGAGGACACTGAGAAGAAGAGTTAAGCACAGAGCAAAGGCTGTGCCCAAAGCCATGGCAGCTTACTGGTGTTGTTGACTGGGATGATCAAGTCTCGGTGCTTTTGGGTTTGAACTGGTAGAGGGGAGACTGAAACTTGATGTTAGGAGGAAGTTCTTTACAGTGAGGGTGGTGAGACACTGGCACAGGTTGCTCAGGGAGGTTGTGGCTGCTCCCTCCCTGGAGGTGTTCAAGGTCAAGTTGGATGAGAGCTTGAGTGACCTGTGCTAGTGGGAGGTGTCCCTGCCTATGGCAGGGGGTTGGAACTGGATGATCCTTGAGGTCCCTTCCAACCTTACCATTCTATGATTTTAACCACAGGCAATAACTCACTCATGCACCTCCCTGGTCCACCACTTTCTTTCATGCAATATATTAAAATGGCCTAATAAAGGCTGAAACATCATCAATGAGCCTCTGCCAGAGCTTGGAAACAGCTGCTGTGGACAGCACAGCCATCAAAAAGGATGATCAAAATCATAGACTGGTAAGGTTGGAAGGGACCTCCAGGTTGCTGGCATTATCTTCAACTTGTGAAGAGCTTTCTTCAATCAGCACCTAAGTCTCTGTAGTTTCACATGAGGTTCAGCAGACATGACACAGGAGCTCAGCACTCCAGGTGTTTATGCTGAGACTTTCAACTATCTAGAGCTCCTAATGGCACTGAAGGTAGGCTTGCAGATTCTCTCACATGGGTTCTGTCTAATTTTTGTTCCTTGCACATGCAACCAGCACAGACAACCAGCGAGGGGACACAGTCTCACGTCTCACAGTGTGGCCAGCAGGACAAAAGAGGTTATTCTGCCCCTGGACTCGGCCCTGGTCAGGCCACACCTTGAGTGCTGTGTCCAGTTCTGGGCCCCTCCATCAAGAGAGATATTGAGGTGCTGGAAGGTGCCCAGAGAAGGGCAGCAAGGCTGGGGAGGGGCCTGGAGCACAGCCCTGTGAGGAGAGGCTGAGGGGGCTGGGGGTGTGCAGCCTGCAGAAGAGGGGGCTCAGGGCAGAGCTCATTGCTCTCTGCAGCTACCTGAAGGGAGGTCATAGCCAGCTGGGGTTGGGCTCTTCTGTCAGGCAACCAGAGACAGAATGAGGGGACACAGCCTCAAGTTGTGCCAGGGGAGGTCTAGGCTGGATGCTAGGAGGAAGTTCTTGCCAGAGAGAGTGATTGGCATTGGAATGGGCTGCCCAGGGAGGTGGTGGAGTTGCTGTCCCTGGAGGTGTTCAAGACAAGCCTGGATGGGGCACTTAGTGTCATGGTCTGGCTGACTGGAGCTCTCTTCCAACCTGGTTCATTTTATCATTCTATGCAGGACCTCTTCTTATTTCCTGTAGCCACCTCTACTGTTCCAGTAGCACCACCACTCTCATCTGCAGACACCCATGAACAGCTCAGCTCCTGCAGCCTGGTCCCCTGTGCAGACTGAAGCTGCTCTTTAACTCCCTTCTGCTGCATATTTCCCTTTCCCAGCCTCAGATTCTTCCAAATGGAACCCACTATCCATTCTCCCCACCCTCTCAAGGCTGGGTGTCACTTTATCTGGAACCCATTGTACTTTTCTGCAGCACTATTTAATAACTACCCTGGTTGCAGTGGGGAGAACCAAGTGTGAGGGAACCAGTAAGGGAGTAATTGTGTTCAGCTGCTCTGGTTACTGCCCACAAAACCTATAGCAAAGGAAACTGTGTGTGATTTTCATGTCCCTAAAACATACAGATTATGTTTCAAAACAGGCACAATTGATTCTAGAGGTCTTTTCCAATCAAAACAATTCCATGATTCCATGAATCTTTGCTGTTGTTTTCCCCTTTAAGATCTCAAGAATTCATGGGAAAACAGTGGCCACTGCTTCAAGAGACTTTGGGGCTTGTCCTCAGGGAGGCCAACCCCAAGCACAAGGAGGAGAAGACAGCAGCAGAAGCCAACATCAGTCTGGCAAGGTCAGATTACAACTGAACAACCTGATTGCTCTTCACCACTCAGTGGTGAGCTCGGCAGAATGGTGCAGAGAGATTTAGAATGTGATCCTCTTTCTCATCTCTGTGTGGAACTGTGCAGTGCTGCTGAAAAACCATTTGCTTTCTGAACCAAATGGATAAATTTCTAGTTGCATTTCTTCCCCAGTTTGAATCCTGCAAAATACTTCATAGAATAGAATCATGGAATGGTTTACGTTGGAAAAGACCTCAAAGCTCATCCACTTCCAAACCCCCTGCCATAGGCAGGAACATCTCCCACTAGAACAGGTCACTCAAGGCCTCATCCAACCTGGCCTTGAACACCTCCAAGGAGGTTGTGGAGCACAGAAGCACAGAATGTGATCACATTCTGTGCTTCTGTGCTCCACAACCTCCCTGGGCAACCTGTGCCAGTGTCTCACCACCCTCACTGCAAAAAACTTCTTCCCTAACATCCACTTTCAGTCTCCCCTCTGCCACTTCAAACCCATTGCTCCTTGTCCTGGCATTCCCAGACCTTGTCAATAGTCCCTCCCCAGCCTTCCTGCAACTCCCTTCAGATCCTGGAAGGCCACTCCAAGCTCTCCTGGAAGCCTTCTCTTCTCCAGGCTGCAGAGCCCCAACTCTCTCAGCCTGTCCTCAGAGCAGAGCTGCTGCAGCCCTCTCAGCATCTTCATGTCCTCCTCTGGACCTGCTCCAACACTTCCATGTCCTTGTGTTGAGAGCTCCAGAACTGCACCCAGGACTGCAGCTGGGGTCTGAGGAGAGCAGAGCCAAGGGGCACAATCCCCTCCCTTGCCCTGCTGCCCACACTGCTCTTGCTGCAGCCCAGCGCATGGTTGCTGGTCATCTCTCTCTCTCACACACTCTCTCTCTATATATATTTATGTATCTACCTGTCTATCTATCTATCTATCTATCTATCTATCTATCTATCTATCTATCTATCTATCTATCTATCTATCTATCTATCTATCTACCTATCTATCTACCTGTCTATCTATCTCTTTCTCTCTCTCTCTCTATCTCTCTCTCTGTCTATCTACCTACCTACCTACCTTCCTATCTGTCTGTCTATCTATCTATCTATCTACCTACCTACCTATGTCTGTCTGTCTGTCTCTCTCTCTGTCTCTCTCTCTGTCTCTCTCTCTCTCTCTCTCTCTCTCTCTGTAGATATCTCTTCACATACCTGGGCATGCTACTTCATGGAGAGGGTCCTTCTGGTCATTCTATCACCCAAACCTTCCTTCTGTCCTCCTCTCCTTCCTAGAGTAAGGCCCATTTTCAGGACAGTTCCTCTCTAAATACATAAAATCCCTAATTCACATGACAGAGGACAGATTAGGAGCTTTCCTGGGGATCAGGATGCTCTCACAAATGACTTTGCTGCTGTTCTCCCCTGCAGCCAGGCAGCGAGGAAACTGCGCTTTGAGAAGTCAGCAAGAGTAACATGCAGATTAAATATTCATGCTTCTATTTTCCATCCTTTGATTTTTGTCCCATGTAGCTGCAGGGGAAAAAAAAAGACTGAAAATATGATCATTTAATTGAAAGTTTAATTTGAGAGAGTTCAAAAACATTTAAAATAGAGGACAATCTACTTAGAGTGATTTCTGCATGCTTCGTGTTGTTGATTTGCATACTTCAGCTTCTCTTCTCCCACCACTTTCTGTCCCCATCAATTAGATTTATATATATATCTATTTGTTTTAATCCTGCTTAATTTCTGGTTGGGAGTAGATGAAACACTGTGGCTGCTTTTCTTGGCCTAAGGAAAAGTTATATGTGTGCAGTAAAACTACTCCCTGCTATTATCACCCTAGGAGTTATACACATAAAACCCGTTTTTATCCATGAAATAAAAGGGGATAGGAAATGCTTATAAGTTATTATAATTGGTGAAAAACACTAAATTCAATAGGTGATCTTCTCCACTCTTCTAAGTGGGAGTCGAGCCTTTCTGCTTTGGTGGAACTATGTTGATTTATGCCACTTTGGGATTTCACCCACGGTAGGAAGCGAAAAACATAAAACACTCAATTTTCTCCTGAGGGGAAGAAAGAAAAAAAAGAAAAGAAAAAAATAATTTAAAAAGCCCTTCCTGACTGTGAAATCCACTGAGTTTTAAAGGAGAAAGTCTGTAAAGAACGTACCTGCAGTGGCTTTAGGGTTTGAAATGGGGTGAAGTAGAAAAGAAGGGAAATAAGCCAACATGGGAGAGAAAGATCACAGATCACAGGATGTTAGGGGTTGGAAAGGACCTCCACAGACCACCCTGCCCAACCCTACTGCCAGAGCAGGACCATACAACCTAGCTCAGGTCACACAGGAATGCATCCAGACAGGGCTTGAATGTCTGCAGAGAAGGAGATTCCACAGCTTCTCTGTGCAGCCTGTGCCAGTGCTCTGGGACCCTTACAGCAAAGAAGTTCTTCCTCGTGTTGAGGGGAAACTTCCTGTGCTGTAGTTTATACCCATTGGCCCTTGTCCATCTAAGTTAGACACTGTAAGACTTCAGTAAGGAAAATAAATACATGAAAAAATAATTGCCTGACAACAGAACTTAAAGCAGAATCAAAACTGAGGGTTTAGGTATCTTAAAGCCTCTAAGAGTAATCTAAAGATCTTTGGTGTTGTGTGGGGCATTGCTAGGAGCTAGCTACTGGGAAATGCTAAATACATAACTGCCCTGGAAACCTCAGCCCTGTCTGGAGATTAAATTCAGCTGAGCAGAGCCTGTCACCTACCTCTTGACCCCCAGCCTCAGATATTTATAAACATTGATTAGCCCCCCTCTAAATCTTGTCTCCACCAGACCAAGATGAGGCTGCTTTTAATCCCCTCAGAAGGATATGGCCACGAAGTGTACAGTCAGACATGGAATTTTCAAGGAAATTTTGGGGATCAAACCAGTTTGGTAAAATTGGCACTGTTTCAAAATGATTTAAGATGACCAAACGTCTCACTCAAAGAGTGTATCCTACTGAAAATGAGACCTACCTTACCCCAAAGCAGTCAGTGGAATGGGTTACTCACTTGGTGACACTAAGGCACCAGTCTCCTTAAGCCAGAGGTACTCACATCACAAGGTATTTAGGGAGCAGAAATGTGATTCTCTTCCAGTGGTCTGTGGACCTCTATGACATTTGCTCTGTTATGGAGTTGTCTTTGTTTTGTACTCATGCCTGATGAGAAGCTGAGGGACCAGGGGCTGCCTAGTCTGGAGAAGAGAACACTGAGAGGGGATTTGATAAATGTTTATAACTATGTGAGGGTTGGGGATCAGGAGGCAGGGGACAGGCTCTGGGACAGGCTCTACCTACTTGCGCCTGGGATAGGACAAGGAGCAGTGGATGGAAGCTGCAGCACAGGAGGTTCCACCTCAACACAAGGGGGAACTTCTTGCCTGGAAGGGTCCCAGAGCCCTGGCACAGGTTGCCCAGAGAGGCTGTGGAGTCTCCTTCACTGGAGCCTTTCCAGGCCTGTCTGAATGTGTTCCTGTGTGCCCTGAGCTAGATTGTCTGGTCCTGCTCTGGCAGGGGAGTTGGACTGGATGATTTGTTTGCATCCCTTCCAGCCGCTGACATCCTGTGAGCCTGTGAGCCTGCAATGCACATGAAATGGTTAGAGCTGGTACAAACCCATCTTGGCACACAGTAGGGTTCAAAGGCTGGTGAGGGACTTGCCCATCTCCTTCAGTCCTCGGTCACCTGCCCGAGCAGCAGATCATCCCCACATCCCCATCTCCCAAGCTCTTTGGGTCCCTTCCAACCCCTGACATCCTGTGATTTGTTATCCTGTGATGTTCCTCACGTAGAATGAATGCTAGAAGCAGAAAGACACAGCTTCATGCCATGCCCAAGGTCTCTGTACTGGTTTCTCCAGAGAAGAACCTTTAGAAGAGATCTGTTGTGCACCACATCGGGCTCACAGAATCATAGAATGGT
>VWYK01030308.1:0-10561 GCA_013399775.1 Semnornis frantzii | reverse complement strand
CACTTCTCTAGTCCTGCTGGCCATATTGAACACTACAGTTCATTAAATGCTAAATGCAATACTTCTGAACGTGATCAGAATAGTTGTGGTTTATTAATTTAGACATAAATTCAATCAGCAATTAATTTCAATCAAGTCTCACTCTGAACAGCAAGTTGTGTTTTAAGATCTGGAAGCAATATCCAAAATGAATTATGGAACTCCAAGGCAGGATATTTGTCAGTATCATAAAACAGTAAGGGTGGAAGGGACCTCAAGGATCACCCAGTTCCAACCCCCTGCCATAGGCAGGGACACCTCCCACTAGTACAGGTCACTCAAGGCCTCCGCCAACCTGGCCTTGAACACTTCCAGGGAGGGAGCAGCCACAACCTCCCTGGGCAACCTGGGCAAGTGCCTCACCACCCTCACTGTAAAGAACTTCCTCCTGACATCCAGTCTAAATCTTCTCTCTGCCAGTTCAAACCCATTGCCCCTTGTTCTGTCATTGCAAGACGTTGTAAATAGTCCCTCCCCAGCCTTCCTGTAGCCCCCTTCAGTATCCTCAGTTCCTATCTCTGCCTCCTGCTGTGTAAGCGCAGCACAGGATTTTATTTCTTTCCACAAAAAGATGGCTAAGCTTGTCTCCCACTGAATGTCAATAGTAAGTGTCTCTTAGAAAGTGTTGTCAGGCAGTTAGAAAGTTAAGCAGGCTTTCTCTGAACAGTGAGCCAGCATGGCACACTGTGAATGGGAAGTGCCATAAGAAGGCCATGTTGGGGACCAGTAGTAAAACACATCACAAGACAACAAGGTGAAAGAAACTGCCAACTCTTAGCTATGAAATTCCAATGTCAAACTCATCCTCCTGAGATGCACCTTCACCGCATGCCTGTTGCTGCCAGTAGCACTTCCTGCTCCTCACAGTCATGCCAATGTTTCCCTGCGGAGCTGTCCTGATCTGGGGACACCCTGCACAGCATCACCCTTTGCTGCTAGAGCAGGGCCACTTAAATTCTTCGTGACTCGCTTTTCCCCCTCCCTACGACAGGGATAAAACTGCAGTCTTGGCAGAGATCTGACAACCTTAATTCACTAATGTCTATAAACCCCTCAGAGGTTCTTATTTGGAAGGCACTGCAAAAATGCAAAGTATTATCACGATTCAAACTGACCTTCCCCTTGAAATATCACCATTTGAGCTATAATTCCAAATCCTGACTCTAACCAAGTGCTACGCTGTGGGATTAACCACATTAATGCTTAAAGCTGTTGCTCTTTTTTTTCTCCCCCCAGTGTTCACAGGCTAATGCTTGTAGGGGTCTAATCTTGGACAGTTCCTTAATGATACAGATTTTCAGATGAAAATTACTGCCGCATTTTCCTAACTTCTAACAGATTTTAGTCTCACTGCGTAAACAATGCTGGAATGTTATTTAATTATAAATACAGCATTTTCAGGATGGTCCTTCCTAATTTGAGTGTATCTATCTGTTGTCTGCACACAAACTGTAAATCATTGTATTAAGAGTGATTACACACCCACTGACACAGAAAATTCATGATCGGGTTGTGAGACATAAGAGGTTTACCAGATTGAATGTGGCAGGGCTACATATTCTGCAGAATTTATTATTATTTCTAATCAACCCTCCTCCTCTAAACCAAGATCCCTTAACTGAAGGATTCTCACTACTCTTAAGAAGGACATTTCAGATGGATGCGTTTTTAAAATACACTTACACAGCAATGCACATTTTCAGATGCAAGGTTATAGCTGGATAGTTGAGGTTTTATTGTTAGCTCAAATCTGGCATCACTTGTCCAGGGGTAGGATCTGTTCTGAGTATATGTTGACAGGTTTACACCAGCAAAACAGTTCAATTCACAGGATACAAAGCAAAGATAGTCTCAAATCTACTTTTTCAACATGTTGGTCAGCCCAAGGGTTCTACCCAGACAGTGCTTCTGCTACAGTTATCCAAGTGACCTCCAGTGAGGGGCCAACGTTTCTCAGCCCTGCAATGCTAGGTTGTTGTGACTTCATTAAGTGACACTCTGCTTTATCAAGGGGGTTGGACTGGATGATCTCTGGAGGTCCCTTCTAACCTCTAATATTCTGTGATGCTGTGATGATGGCAATGATGCTGGTGGTGGTGTTGATGATGATGATTATCATTATTATTAAAAGAATAGTCTTGAATCTCGTTAATTTGTGAATCTTGATAAATAAGCAGACTAGATGTGTTATATCATAGAATCAGAGAATGGTAAGGTTGGAAGGGACCTCAAGGATCATCTAGTTCCAATCCCCTGCCATAGGCAGGGCCACCTCCCACTAGGACAGGGTANGTTCAAACCCATTGCCCCTTGTCCTGGCATTACAAGACCTTGTCAATAGTCCCTCCCCAGCCTTCCTGTGGGCCCCCTTCAGATACTGGAAGGCTACTATATGGTCTCCTGGAAACCTTGTCTTCTCCAGGCTGAAGAGGCCCAACTCTTTCAGCCTGTCCTCAGAGCAGAGCTGCTCCAGCCCTCTGATCATCTTTGTGGCCTCTTCTGGACCTGCTCCAACAGTTTCATGTCCTTCCTGTGCTGGGGGCTCCAGAACTGCACACAGGACTCTAGGTGGGGTCTGTCGAGAGCAGAGTAAAGGGGTAAAAGACATACTGCTGATCTTGGCAAATGTGGCTAAGGCAAAAGACTCATCCTCAGAGAAGCCAGGGAGCAATAACAGCAATGCACTTAAGAGCAGTCATATGTTAATTCTGGTGTAGAAAAGATTGCTCCTGGAGGGGTGACCAGGGAGAGGTTGACCCAGCCAACTACACTCCCTCCTTGGGTTGGGCAGCCATGTGGAAGGTAGGTCTACATCCATTCCTACGTCCTGATGTACTTGTGGTGTGAAATGCTGTTTGGGCCACCAGCCTGTTCGGCTGCTGCGAGTGATCAACAGCTAAGGGTCCCTGGGGATCCCTGCAGTGCTCAACAGCACAGCCAGGTGCAGCCCAGTGCAAAGCCATCCTACCTGACACACAATTCAGAATTTAACAAAACAAGGGAAACTTGGCCCCTGCACCAGGAGCAGCAAGATGTCTACGGCACACTGTGTTGTGCTTTAGGGCACACACGCCATCAGCATGCTGCAGAAACACCTCACGAAGCAGAAATTTCTCTCGTGAGAAATAACTGCAAGAGACTTGGTTTTTCATTCACATATTGAGCTCATTGGTTTTAGGGTGCCCAGAAACTTGGCATTTCAAGGAATACCCAAAGGACAAAGACTATATTTTGTTCCAGAACCCTGGACTACAAAAGTCTGACAAAGGGACAGACAGAGGATGAGCGAGATTAACAGGCCAAGTAGGTCAGAACCAGTGTGATTCTCAGGCCAGTACAACACAGCACATTGAGAAAGCTTCCAAGAAGCGTAAACAGGAATGGATGTTTGAGACAATGAATGCCCTAATTGGACTCCCATCCTCACTGCTTCCCACAATTAAGGAGAATCGTGGATAATTCTGCCAAGATATTGATGGACAATGTAAGCATTGGCTTGAAAACTTTCACAATTTAATGAAGCAACCCCAAGCCAGTTGTGAGTTTCAAGGGATCCAAAAATAAACATAACAGAAAACAGAGTGGTGATGGTTAAGGCAAAAAGTTACAAAACGATTAACCGCTGAATCTTAGTAACTGCTCATCAAAAATACTGCACTGCAGAGCTTTTCGTGACATGGGTCAGCTTCATCAAGTTTTCTTGGGGGAAGGAAAGAAGCCAGAGAGTTGTGGTCAATGGAATGGAGGCCTGTGACTAGTGGAGTCCCACAGGGGTCAGTATTGGGACCAGTTCTGTTCAATGAGTGGCTGAGGGAACAGAGTGCGCTGTCAGCAAGTTTGCTGATGACACCAAACTGGGTGGAGTGGCTGCCACAGCAGAAGGCTGTGCTGCCGTTCAGTGAGACTTGGACAGGCTGGGGAGGGTTGGGCAGAGTGAAATTTAATGAAATTTAACAAGGGCAAGTGTAGAGTCTTGCAGCTGGGAAAGAACAGCCCCAGGGATCAGTAGAGACTGGGAAAGAACCACCCCAGAGATCAGTAGAGGCTGGGAAAAGAACAACCCCAGGGACCAGTAGAGGTTGGGGACTTCCCTGTTGGAAGGTAGTGAAGGGGAAAAGGATTTGAGGGTCCTAGTGGATGGGAGGTTGACCATGAGCACTCATGGCCAGGAGGGGCAATGCCATTCTGGGGTGGATTAGAAGGACTGTGGTTAGTAGGTTAAGAGAGGTTCTCCTGCCCCTCTACTCTGCCCTGGTGAGGCCACACCTGGAGTACTGTGTCCAGTTCTGGGCCCCCCAGTTCAAGAGGGACATAGAGTTGCTTGAGAGAATCCAGCACAGAGCCACAAAGATACTGAAGGGAATAGAACAGCTCTGTTACAAGGAGAGCCTGAGGGAGCTGGGGCTGTGCTGCTTGGATGAAAAGAGACTCAGAGGTGACCTCATCAATGGTTATAAACATGTAAAGGTGAGTGCCAGGAGGCTGGAGCCAGGCCCTGCTGGGGGATGACAGGACAAGGGGCAATGGGTGGAAGCTGAGGCATAGGAATTTTCATTTAAACATGAGGAGGCGTTTTTTTGCTGTGAGGGTGACAGAATCCTGGGACAGGCTGCCCAGGGGGGTTGTGGAGTCTCCTTCTCTGGAGATACTCAAAATCTGCCTGGATGTGTTCCTGGGTGACCTGGTCTAGGTAATTCTGCTCTGGCAGGAGGATTGGACTGGATGAGCTTTCAAGGTCCCTTCCAGCCCCTGACATTCTGTGATTCTATGATTCTCAAACCTTAGAAGACTGGTTCTGTTCAAGAAGACAGAAAGTGCAGCTGCCTGTTCCCTTTAAGAAAACAAAGCTAACATTTGCTCAAATAGGAGAGGATTCATTTCAGTGACAGTCTCACAAAATGGCTCACGAAACAAATACTGAGCCAGTTGTAACCACATCTCAACCCTGAAGTGAGAGGTAACTACCACAGCTTCTGGGCAGATTGATCTAGAGTGGCTCAAGCATACATGTCAGGAAAAAACAGCTGAAGGTCTGTTGGAAGAACAGTGTGAGATTAACATGGAAATGACACATATTGTAGATGTTTTACTCCATCAGTTAGCTTGGTGTCTGCTATGCCATTACAGTGTGAGTAAGGACTTAGTGGCCACTTGTGTTTTATCAATGCCTTTGAGGCCACTCGCCACTGTCCAGGTTGTTAATCTGAAGCGGATTCTTTTGTGACTGCACTGAAAGAGCAGGATAAAGCTCTGGGATGGTCCCATGCTTTTAGAGATGCCCAGGAACACTATCCCTGTGGGCAGAAGACTCCAGAAACTCATTTATGTTTGATCTGCCCCTTGAGGGGCCTCACAAAATCAGCTCAAGCCCTGACACTGCCTACAAACCCCATCTTCCTCTTACAGCAGACAGTCTACAAGGACAATGTGAGCATAATGTTTGGTACAACTAATGTCTTTAGTGCCAAGCTAAAGTTCAGGAACAAAGTAGATATAGGCCATATGTCTTGTGGAAGAATTTCTAGTGATATAGTTAGCTATGCCAGCTATAAGATGCATTGGCTGTCCACAGAAACAGGAGTACATTGAGAGATGCTCTTCCACTGGCATTACACATTCTAAGACCAAAGTAAAAGGGGAAAAAAAATCCCCAAAACTTAAAGTACAAATGTTTACTTTACAGAGAACTCAGACCTTGTGGTTTAGAAGGAGAAGAAATTAGAGAGCTTCCAGAGTCAACAGTGACAGTACATTCTTACTAAAACATCTCCTACTTTGATTTCATTGCAAACCAGGCAATTCCCAATGCAGAATGGTTTTATTCCAGGTGAGAGCAGTCAAACCCCTTGCTTCATAAAAGAGATGGGCAGGTTGGCTCAGCAGCATCATTTAAATCTGCCCTTAAACGTTTGACAGACCTTGGGGGAAAAAAAGGACATATAAACACATGACCTTGTATAGTAGTTCAGTTCCTCTGGTTTCTCTGCATAAAAACAAGCTCACACAGATTCAAAAGTATTAAACACACTCTTGAAAAGATTATTTTCAGTCTACTGCAGCCTTTCACTTCTGAAACTTGGTGCACTGTGACCATGAGGTCAAAATGGCAATAAACAGAACAGAGGGTTTAGAGTTTTCTAAACTCTCAATACCTGGTACTCTCATTTGCACTACTGGTTTTCCTGATGTGCACATAGCACTAAAAAATCCAGCAAATTCATGACAGCCTTGGCTCCTGAGAAACCTGGCAAATCAGCAATGATAGGATTGCAGACTGCTGACAGTAGCAGTAAGAGATGCATTTTACTGAGCACACAGGGGTCATCAGTCTCTTATGGTTAGAAAAACTGACCAAAAACGTAGACAGAGGACACAGTCCCTGAGTCATCAGAGATTGCCTAAACAAGAACAACCAGAGAGCACTAATTAGTGAGCAAACTAAACTGGAGCAGGCAAGAGAGATTCTTCAAGGTGGAGCAGCAGTTTGGTGCACTTGCTGCCTGGCTAGCAGCACAGCAGTCACAATGAATTGGAGAAGACAAAGCTGGAGGACTCCCCAGGAGCCAATGCTCAGGCAGCTGGTGCAAGGCCTAAATTCATCTTTGCCCTGGGTGATGGAAAGAAGATCTCACATCAAGCACACCAGTGCTGGAGCAGGCACAGACTGCAGAATCCATAAGCAAAGAGGACAAAACAAGAAGATGCCAGGAGGTATCTGAGGGGGAAAAAAAAAAAAAAAGAAAAATAATGGGCTTTGCTGATATTGGCTTTGGTGCAAGCACTGTCTCTTGAAATGAAAGGCTGAACATAATATATATTTCAAATCTTTCATATTAGTTATCACTTAGTATAGCTCCATACATAGGACAGAACTGAACACCATCAGGCATTTTATGAGGAGTGACTGAGGGAGCTGGGGATGGTCAGAGTGAAACAGAGGAGGCTGAGGGCAGAGCTCATTGCTGTCTATAGCTACCTGAAGGGACACTGTGGAGAGGCTGCTGCTGGGCTCTGCTCACAGGTGACTGGAGACAGAACAAGGGGGAAGGGCCTCAAGCTGAGGCTGGGGAGGTTTAGATTGGACATTAGGAAAAAGTTTTTGTGGAGAGAGTGGTCAAGGACTGGAATGAGCTGCCCAGGGAGGTGGTGGAGTCACCCACCCTGGATGTGTTTAAGGGTGGTTTGGATGTGGTGCTTAGGGCTATGGTTTAAGGTGAATCTTGTAGAGTAGGGTTCTAGGTTGTACTTGGTGATCCTGAGGGGCTTTGCCAGCCTGGATGTTTCTGTGATTTTAAATCATTAAAAACCCCACATACAGCCACTGGGGTAGCTGTTTCTAAAAACCTGGGAGCACTCAGAAACAAAACCTCTTCCAGCAGTCATTTTATCCATATTTTCTGCTGCTTTCTAGCATGCTCAGGTGTTCATGAATTAAGGCAGGGTGAAGTGTTGCAGATTTGACTAACAGTTCATGCAAAATACTTCCACCTGTACACAGAGCATCCAGCTATCTATTAACTTCACATGCCCCACTGCTCACAGTGCATAAGGGTCTCCTAAAGTAGGTATCACTACTGCCACAGGTCAGATGATGTCCAACCCCACATGACTAAACTCAGTCACATTCTTAAGCCCATGTCTAAACTAAGTACATGAGTAGCCTCTGTTAGATTAATTTATTAGACAAATTATTCATAGGCTACAAGACGTGTGTACAGGCTCCAGAGAGCCTTTAAAATGGCTGTGCAATGATATCTAAAGAAAATGTTGATGCAAAATTACAAATGGTATGTCAAATTGCTTTGATTTAAGAGAGACATTGAGGTGCTGGAAGGTGTCCAGAGAAGGGCAGCAAGGCTGGTGAGGGGCCTGGAGCACAGCCCTGTGAGGAGAAGCTGAGGGAGCTGGGGCTGTGCAGCCTGCAGAAGAGGAGGCTCAGGGCAGACCTTATTGCTGTCTACAACTACCAGAAGGGAGGTTGCAGCCATGTGGGGTTGGTCTCCTCTCCCAGGCAACCCGCAACAGAACAAGAGGACACAGTCTGAAGTTGTGCCAGGGGAGGTCTAGGCTGGATCTTAGGAGGAAGTTCTTGCCAGAGAGAGTGATTGGCATTGGAATGGGCTGCCCAGGGAGGTGGTGGAGTTGCTGTCCCTGGAGGGGTTGAAGCAGAGCCTGGATGGGACACTTAGTGCCATGGTCTGGTTGTTGGCTAGGGCTGGGTGCTAGGTTGGGCGGGGTGAACTTGCAGGTCTCTTACACCTGCTTGCTTCTATGATTCTATGATTTATTTTTTTTAAACAGAAAATGTTTACAATCAACTGTGTGTAACTATTTGTGTGTGTGCATATACAAAGTCACTGCTATGAGTGTTTTAATAAAACACAAACTCTGGTAGATGTTTCCAGAAAAGAAAAGATATTATTACAGATAATAAAGGATATATTCAGATTTTTAATTCAAACAAATAATCACTATTCTTCTTTTGCCTGGCTTGAGTGCTGAGTGTCCTTATATGATCACAGAAATGTTCTTGCTACCCAATTTTGCTTAAAATTGCTAGGCTTGGTGAGGGGGAGAGGCTGTTGATATAGTTTGGATTTTTAAGTCTCTTACAAGTCTTACAAGGCTGCATACACTTAGCAGGGCTCCATTTTCACACGTCTCTCCTCCATAAAAGCTGCTCACTTGTTTTAAACAAGCCAAGACAAAATCATTACAGAGAGCACTATCATTAGTTTAGTACCATCAGGATGATGTTTATACGAGTTTATACTACAGAGAAGCTCATATTTGAATAACACATGCACGTTGTCCCCAGATAAGGGGGGGCAAAAAAAAAATAAAAGGGAAAAAAAGAAAAAGCACAACCAACCATATAAGCCAAGTCACAAAATTTAATTAGGAAGATAAGAGTTGGGGGTTTGTTGGTTTGGTTTTTTTTTTTCCCTTAGGTTACAGAAAGAAAGATAATTTTAGGCAGAGAATTAGCATCTTCTAATAATCTTAGACAAAAAAAAGATTTTGTTTAGCTTTGGTTTGTAAATTAGCTCATGATTAAAGTCTCTCTCTAGTTGAGCTCCATTGTCTTTTCTTGTGCCTATTTTCTGAATGCAACCCTGACCTGAATACTCTTGTAGCTCAAGTACAAGATTTGAAAGCACAAGAGGAACAATTATTATGAAGTACTTTCAGTTTTACTGCAAAAATCAATGAACTTTCAAGTGATTTTTATCATATTTCACAGCTGTTCTGTTTGCTTTGCACAATGTTTATCACATCAAAAACTGTAGGACTTTTAAAGTATACTTTCTCTAGAAACTTCCTCCACCTTTACTTTCTTGAGCCACTCAGCACTCTAAATACTGCTTCCCAGGGATAATTTTATCTTGTGATTTTTTCCCATGCCTCAGAAATTATCTCTCTCAACACTTAAGCCAGCAACTGCTCAGTCTCTGCCCTGTTCTTTCTCACAGTTCCTTAGATGAGGAGAAGTTTGGAGTGCACAACTTAATTTTGCAGCAGTTCAGTTATATTTCACCATTCAAGGCTACCCTTCTGACATTTTTACTGTCTAAAGGAATGGATCCATGTGATCCAGGCATGCAAGAGCTCAGACCATCTGTCTAGAAACCACAAAGTGGGAAGCAGGGAGGAGGCACTCCTCCTGATCCATAAGGTCACCAGTGGACATTAAAAGGTAAATATTTCACTGATTTCAGTGATGTAGGGTTAGAAGTACATCTTACTCTACAGCTGCATCTGTTTCCAAACCCATCCTCTACTTCAAGCAAAGCCATCTCCTTCCCCAAATGGGATTACAAAAGTCAAAATCTGCTTGGTTACCCTGCCCCACCTTCACCATTTTATCCACAGATGTATGCTCTGAGCAATATTTACCGTACATCTGCTTCTCAACTGCTATGAGTTCTGTTGGACATTATCAGTGTAAACCTACAAACTGCCCTGCTCCATTAGCAGCCCCTTGGACTACAACATGATTGATAAAACTATTCACAGAATCATAGAATGGTTTGGGTTAGAAGGGACCTTAAAGATCACCTAGTTCCAACTCCTTCCACTAGACCAAGCTGCTCAAAGCCACATCCAATCTGACCTTGCACAATTTCAAGAGAGGGTGTGCACAGCTCTCTAGACAACCTGTTCCAGTGCCTTACCACCCTCATAGTGAAGAATTACTATTGTGGTAATCTACTGTATCAACCACTACCACTTTCTAAACCTCAGACATTTTACAGTCCGGGTTACAAACAGATGCAATAGAGGCAAAGAAAACATGAGAAAAGACAGAATGAGATGAAATGTACTGGTTTGAGGCTAATGTGGATATTTTAATGGAGAAAATTATATTATAGGCTGTGAAAAGCAAAGACTGGTGATGTCTGCTTCACTCAAAGGCTTGCTGAGATGTATAAGAACAAAAATACAAACATAGGTAACAGACCTCAGGCTGAGAGAGTCTTGGGCTCTCTAGCTGGTAGATTGGTCTGGACCTCTCTGCTAA
>VWYK01030307.1:42782-52857 GCA_013399775.1 Semnornis frantzii | reverse complement strand
CCCACCTTATTCACTCCCAGTGATGGAAACAAAGCAGAGCAAAATGAAAAAGCTGGGCTGAGCCTCACTCAACTCACGATGCTTGTGCAATTAGCACACAAAAATGATTAACCAAAAGCATTGTAGCCTGGCTGCTGACAATACAGATCAGGTGAACCTGGGTTTGATGCAGCAGACATTTGTGGAGTCTGCCCAGCAAGACCTATTTTCTAACTCTGTGCCACAAATTAGCAGTCTGAATAGAGTAACCTGACAGGTACTAAATGATGCTCAGGATAGAAAACCAGCAAATGTCCTGCACATTATGAAAATAACCTAACTGGGATTTTTTCCCCCCTTGTTAATTTGGTTTAGATTTCTTTTACTTCATTTTCAGGTGGTAGTTTCTAGAGGAGGAAGAGTAGGGCCAAAGATTGCTACACTGAATGAAAGAGGATTTGGAGAAACATTACATAGTATGCACATCACCTCTTCACAGAACATGAACTGTTATTGGAGTGTTTGAAGCTACTCTTTGGAGTGTTTGAAGCTACTCTTTGGAGTGTTTGAAGCTACTCTTTGGAGTGTTTGAAGCTACTTTGCTGTTCCAATTAATATTTTATCACTGCCCAATTACAAGTTTCTAGATTACTTAGATATGGTCAAAAGTCCTAGAGGCATACAAATTAGAAGACAGAGGTAAATAGTTTATGTATTTATGTATGTATTTATTTGTGTATTTATTATTTATGTATGTGTTTATGTATGAAGAGGCAATCATTTTCTGAGTATATTTTAAATGTCTGGGGTAGACAGCTCTGACACAAAGTAACTAAATGGAAAACAATATAGGGATAGCCAAGATTATTACCTTTTATAAACATTGGACAACTCTTTCCACTGAACTATGAGGCTGATCTCTACACAGCAATTGTATTTCTTCTTATCAGTGCTGATTCATTACAAAATTTGCTGGCAAGAGCATATGCACCAAACATTAAATCACACTAACTTTTGCTTCTTCCACAGCCAAGACAAGTTTTGGATGATACTGACCTCCTACAGCTGCCCTCAGGTATTGGTGTAATTTGAAAAAGCAGGCAACCTTTGAGAAGGGAGAAAGCCTCTACAACCTTAGAGAACTTTTGCTTTAACCACTTAAAAGTTTTAAATGCCAAATGTCTGAAAATCAGAAATGAAGGTCATTTGCACTCCCAGTCCACTGCAGTCAGCGTCTCTGTAGCAGGGTAAGTAGAAAAAGGCTCAGTACAAAAGTGCTTTGCTTAGAATATAAAAGCAAAAAGTGATAGTATTTAATGAAGTGAAAAGGCTGCCTCAAAATGATGCTGGAATATTAAAGCTTATGTTTCTGGGGTGGAGATAAAACTGAAGCAGCACAAAGGTACACTTGTAAACAATTTTAGCAGTTCTTGACATTTCGTTTCTGTAACTCATTTGCCTTTGTCTAGAAAGAAGAGCTTTTAAAGACAAACAACAGTGTTTTGTTTTGTTTTCTTTCCTGGGCTCACTGCTTTTGTAGCATTTGCATTCTGTAGCCAAATCATGCTTTTTCCACTAAGAGACCTAGGAGCTGCTGTATACTTGGTTGATGCGAGAGATATCATTGCTAGCATACATGGTCTAGTTCAAGTGGAATTAACAGGATTTCTAAGTCCTGCATGCCTTGGACTTAGCTTAGAGCTAAGCATACCTTAAAATCCTGCGTGGACCAGACTTGGAAACTTAATGGAAAAATGAGAAAAGCTGTTGACAGAAAAACAACCTAAGCTACCAGAAAGGAGTGAAGAGTCAGATCTAGTGATTGTGAATAAGGTCTGACCTCTATTTGTACTGAAAACATATCTGGTTCAAACTAAGCAGAAATTTTATTTTGCTCTGGGTCCCTCTATTAAAGTACTTTGCCTAGTTCCAAAGACAAACTCCAGTTACAACAGTGGACAGGCAGTGCTAATAGATGGTATCTATTACAGGGCATCTGTCACACATATCCCTGGGCTGTTTCTCACTGCTGTTGTTTTAAAGATGACAGACATGTTTTCATTCACAAAGGTTGTCTATTTATATCCTCTAGACACAGCATCTTCCACTGCTCTGTAGAAACGGGAAGGAGGCCTGTGTGACCCAAGGGATTCTTTTCCCATTGAAATGATGTATACAGGTATGTCTGCCTGGGGGAAGGTAAGGGAGGCAAAGCTGAAATTAGGGCTAATCCATAAATATTGTCCCATCTAGCTTAGCCATGCACTTTTTAGCTGAGGACACACGTTCACTTTGGTAGAAACAAGAGATGAAAAGTTGCAGCTTTATACCTAATGGTTTATCAAAAATTTAAAAGAAAATTAGAGGGAAAATTCACTGGAGACTGAAGTGAAAAAGGATGGAATGGACAGCAGATAGCAAATGACATCTCTAGTGTCCCAGCAGCAGGAGAGGATGTGTGCATGACGCATCTAAAGATTAACTCTTCACAACATGAGTTAGCCACCAGACTGACTTCTTAGGTATTGGTCAGTGTTGTGATAACACTGAGCAGCACAATGCCAGACATAGTTATCTGAGGGCTCCTCAAGGATTGCAGTGATGGATTTCTGCTCTGGATCCCAAATGTTGTTCTGGACTTGTGATTCTTGCAGGCTAGCCTGCTGCCAGAGGAACATGTTATTCAGGTGATGTGTCATTGCCCACCAGCTCATCCTACAGACACAGAAGGACAGACACCTGAAAACTGTCTTTGTAGGAAGCCACTTACAAGATCGCCTGGTTTTCATCTGGGACATAAGCTGGCACAAACTTGTTTCTGACTCTTCTGCTGGAATTTAGATGGAAAGACAACATATTCTCCAAGGGGAAAAAAAAAAGTCTTCCAATATCAATGGAAGTCTTGCCAGTGACTTCAAAAGGGTCAGGATTTTGCAGTGATCTGAGTGCATAAATACTTAGCAGAAATTTTGCATCATCCTTCTTGTAACCAACTCTGATCTTTCCAGGCTCCACCTAACAAAAAGAACGCTATTATAAATTAATAAAGATTCAGCAAATGAGAGTCTGGGCTAGGTGTTAAATCTCTGGGATAATTTCATTAATTCACTGCAGGGAATGGTGCAGAGAAGACCTTCACAGTTTATGCTTTAAACCCAACAGTAATAACACTAAGCAGACAGTCTCAGTTTGTCCATTAAAAAAAAACCAAAACCAAACAAACCCCCCCCCCATATAACAATGACCTGTCAAGGCTCACTGAATTTCTGCTGTCTTTATCATTTTCCCCTGAATCTGGATACATCTGAGGTGTTAAAGACACATTATTAATGCCATAAACCAACATATGTTCACTCATAAAATTATTTCTACATTTCCTTGAGTAGTATAAGGAGAAGTTAGCCAGTAGATTTAAGGATTATTGAGCATACTGCCCAGAGCTAAGGCAGCAGTGCACCCTTTTCCTTTTTAAGGAGACAAATTGAAAATTAAAAAAAAAGAAAAAAAAAAAAAAAGGGACATTGAAGATAAGTTATGTTTGCTGCAGAGGGGCGATATAATTCACCCACAGAACAGTCTTCCACATGCCATCACACACCATAGCCACTTCCTCCAAAACAAGCTGAAGGCTTGCAGTGAGAAAGAAAGCTTCAGAAATCAGTGACAGAAGACAGAAAGTAGGAGACAGTGAAAGAATTGCTGAAGAAACACTTACCTTTGGAATGAAGGTGACTTTGCTTGATGTTCTTTACTACCTCTCGCTTCCACGTACACAAATCCTCTGACTGCTTAAGCACCCAGACCTTGAGCTCACTTCCACATCGGGCTGCCATTAGACCCTGTGATTCCCTATCACTTAAGTTGGGTGTAAATTGTACTCAGGTGATAAAATTTGAGCTTTAGCATCTCCCGAGTGTGCTGCTTTCAGAGAGATAAAAGGCACATTGGTTTAAACTGAGTATTCCCCCACTCCCTTACTTCAAGTGACAACACAGGCCAATCAAGCTCCACCTCCACAACTGGGCTTTTTCTTATCAGCCCAGCTGCCACAAGCTGTTATTACCTATTACGTTACTTATCATCATTACCTTTCAGACACATCTTCAGAGAGAAGCTTGATTTTGCAGCTGCTCTCTGCCCCGCCCCGAACCATTGCTGCTTGAACAGACCCATGAAATCTGGGATACCAACTGCCCATTGCCATTGACTTTCACGGCAGCACTGTGCATAACTGCTGCACTTCAGCTGAAGATACAGTACGTTCACCCACAGCTAGGCACTGGCAGCTGAAAAATTAACCTAATAGACATCCACGGAATCAAGATTGAAAGGTCATTTGATGGTGATCAGCAACACCTCAAACCGTTTGTTTAGTGTTTTTAGCAACCCAGTGTACGGTATCTATGAGATGTCTCCTGTTGCTTCCTGGCAGGGACCACGAGGTTGGGCTGGGTTTACACAAAGAAGGACGTGTGTTAAGCAGGTGCAAAGCTGCAGCCAGCTCTGCAGGTAGGACTGCAGCCTTTCCCAATACAGAGAGGAAGCAAAAGACCCGTGTGATATAGCCACAGCAATGTTTTTGGGCCCTGCGTATGCTGAGGAAGGAAACCCCAGGGAGGCTGCAGGGATCGCAGCGAACTCGGGGGTCAGGCTCTGGCTCTGCCGCCTTTCATTGTGAGGATCACATCCAGGTGTGTGGAAACAGCCACAGCAAACAAGCAGCACCAACCCCAGCCTCCGCCCTCCACCACCGCTTGCCTCTCACCTCCTACTCCTCGCCTCGTCCCGCCCCCCCCAGCCCCTTCCCCCCGCTAGACACTCCCACACTTCCCCATCCCCCTCCACCCATCTCTCCCAAGTGGCAAATGAATAACTAAATCAAGGACGATTTGGTGAAGAGACCAAATGTCCATGCTAGTAGCACTAATGGCATCATCAGCTTCTCACAAGTACTCAGTAACTCCATGAACAGCAGTAGCCAAGGGCACAGAGGAGGCAGAGACCCTTTACACACAGCTTGAGAGGCAGGGCTGGTTTCCCTACATCTCTGAGTCGGCAGTCCCAGTTCTTAAGGACTGGAGCAAAACACAGTGAAACAAAATGACTGAGGGCTCAGAAGTGCAAAAATAGTCAATAAATAGTGATCTGTCAACTCTGAACCTTGAATTTCTGGCAAGGGCTCAGTTCAATTAAGCCCCAAAATATAGCAATGCAGTACACCTAACTTCCTTCCAAGCCTGCAAAGCTCAGTCTCACTATCCACAGGACAGTGGGTGTACAAGTCATATTCAGGTCTGAGGTACACTGGTGTGTGGAGTCATTCAGATCAAAGTCAATTCATCAGCTGATATAAAGTGACTCGATGGCTTTGTTGCAATCGATTGTGCTATGTTCATTCACTCCAACTGATAATCTGGCCCTTGGGGTTTGATTCAGACAAATCTTCAATAAACTAAACACCAACATGAGAAGCTGCAGATGCATTTGTGAACAGCCCATCCATTAGAATGAGAAGAAGGGTGATTTTTCCATGTCTGTTTAACAGCTATGGATTTTTTGTTGTTGTTGTTGTTTTGGGTTTTTTTCCTTTTCAAATCTAACATCAGTCAGACCCAGTATTATTCTTGATAGGCTGCAGTTTCACTACGCTCCAGGGCAGTTGTCTGAGTGGATTCCAATGCCCAGAGCGCTGGTGATTGTGGTCCAGGGACCAGCTGAAGCAAAAACCCAAATAGGATGCTGGAGAATAGGTAAATGCAGATTCCTTGTGGTTTTCAGAAGGAAATTAAAGTTCTTCATCTTATTTCCTGTTAAGAATTTCCTGTTAAGAACTCAAGGATCAAGGCACCATGAGCAATGGTGCTGTGCTCTGGTGCCTTGATCCTTGAGTTCTCACAGATCAGGAATTCCTTTAATCTGATCAAGGGTCAAGGAACAGAAGGAGTGATAGACTTTCAGAAGAGAGCCTTACTGAAAACATGAAGTGGAGATGAGATTAAGCCAAACCCTGGAACATCATCCTAGAAAGAAGACAGAATTAACACAACATCCCACATGGCCTGGTCAGAAAGGAGCTACAGCTTCTTGGGCAAGGTGAAGGTGCCAGGCAGAGCTGACTGCTGGCCAGCAGCCAGGCACAAGGAGATTTTGGCCCAAAGGCCAACATGAAGGTGACAGGAGATTAGCTCCAGTGGGCTTCCCACAAGCTTGCCATCCTTCAAGAAAAGCCTTGGCCCCCTCCTTTCCTAGTGATCCAGGTAAGGCTGTAAGAACTAATCAGAGGACTGTGGAGATGGCATTGAAACCATGTACTGGTTGGGGGCAGCTTGGCACTCCTTTGCAGAGGGCATGTTGTAAGGTGTCCCTACGTGACGATACCAGAGACAGTGAGGTGCCATAGGCAGCACTGAGGTGCATCACGTTAGTGATGGTGCTGCAGACTTAACTGGAAGGTGCCAATGCTTGGGCAGTTTGACAGATGAGCATTGGTTTACAGATTCTTCCAGCAGCAGCATTATTCAGTGTATTTAAGTAGCAGGGGTTCTCTGCTTGTTTTGGCTGCTTAGCAAAGGGCTGCAAAAGTTATATGTCTCCACAGTTTGGAGGCCTATGCTCTCCCTTGACCCTGAGGAAGTGAGCCCAGCTTTTGGAAGGAACTGTCTTCTGCAAGGTTATGTCCTTTGTGACATGGAAGACCCCAGTCAAGAGCACATCTGCAGATTTTAGCACTAGAAAGGACACTCCTAGTCACCTGAACAGATTGTCTGCCTAATAGATGCCAGACAACTAATTTGTGTGCTCAGATGACTGAGCTGGAGCCTACTGGTCTTGTGTGAAGTACTCCCAAATGATTTAGTTGGACAATGTTCCTAGAGCCTGGCGGTGACACTATTTGATACTTGCCAGCCAGTGTTGCCTCACTATGGCCTCCATCTGTTGCACCCTGTCCAGGCTGTGAGCTGTTCAACAGCTGGATGGCTTTAAATAAACCACAACCAAAACTGTATCTGAACACTTTGCATACCGAAGACAATAAGGTTAAGATAATTTGGCTCTGTACAGAAGCTGTAAAATATCCTGCACTGCAACTGCACAATTTTCTGCCTTCCCTGCTATTAATGCATCCTATTGAAAAACTTCCTCTTAGACTGGAGGCAACAAAGGGTAAAGGCATTTGTTCAAGTGACATAGGAGGAAAGACTCTTTCCAAATGTGGCAGATAATTAGAAGATTAAAGAGTTTACTTCTCTTGGACATTAAGGCCAAGGGCTTTAGAAGACCAGCACTAGGGTATCTAGATCACCGGATGAAACCTACCTACACAGCAGTTGCCTAAAATCTTTAGGAAAATCTACAACAAAAGTGGTATCTAAGGATCAAAATTCACAGAGAGAATGGTTTGGGTTGGAAGGGACCTTCAAGATCATCTAGTTCCAAAATTGGCTCCACAACTGCCAGGTTGGCCATTTTGATGGCAATTTATAAAACGTGACAAGAGTCCTGAGTCTAATGAACCACTTCCTTCTGTTCAGTAGGCAAAAAGAGCACCGCTGGAGGGGTGTTACTCTCTAGAGCAAGACATGTAAAAACAGAACCTTGGGTCAACACATTTGCCCTCTCTACTGCATATCTGTTGCTCTTGTGGGGCTGTACACAAATGCTATACGACCATGACTTAAGAAGCCATGCATGATAGATGCACTCTTTTAAGTTTTAGCAGTTTCCTTAAAACAGTGATGCATTTGGAAAAGTCTTCAGAAAGGTCATCTGAAAAGGAGTGGGAGGTCAGATACTGAGTGTGCCAGCCCTGAGCCATGGCAGCAGGTACTCAGAAAGGTGAACATATTTCCTTTGCTAAAAAACAACATTTACCAGGGTTTATCAAGGAAGACATAAACTTGAACATCATGCACTGCATAGTTATACAGACATCTGGAGGGCCAGTCTCTCTAGAGGGAACATTTAAGCTTTGCAGTGCAAGAGCTCTTCCATGATCAGGTGCATCCTCTTGGTTTCTATCAAGATTTGACATCTCATTTAAAGTCAAGAGCAGAAAAGATTTGATTTGTTTCTCATAGAAGCCAAGCGAGCAGTCTTAGCCCTTTGCTCAAAGAAGACAATGACTTTAGGTCTTTGTCATGGTAGGCCTAGGCAGGCCAAATTGGGCTTATACCTTTCCTGGCTTGCCCAGGCATATTTTTCTGCTCTCCCTCCTGCTGTTTCGGGGAGAGCAACGGCGGGAAAAGGGACAAAGAGCCTGGTGCCACTGAGTCTGGGGTCTGTTGCCTGCCCAGACCCTGTGGTAAACAAGGTGCACAGGGCTGCCTTGTGCAGGGCTGTGTTCTTCCCGAAGAAGGGTAAAGCAAGCCTGTGGCTTCACCTAATATGGGCAAATCTTGGCTAACTGCCATTTCATTGGCTGTCCTGTGTCCAAAGGCCCATTGGTCTTGGGCTGCATTGGATAAAAGGGAGGTCAGCAGAGAGCACAGAGGCCTTTGCCTTTCGCCTTTGCCTTTCTCCCTTTGCCNTGTCCTATGCTTATCTAGTGAGCAAGCGGTATACTGACCGCAAAGCCTTCTCTTCCAGTTTATATCCAGTTTAATTAATGTATATATTTAATAACTATTTCCAGATTCTGTTATAACCTGTACATAGTTTCCATAATATTGCACAGAGCCTGTTAATATTATTATTAAATGGTGATCGGGGTGATGCAAGTTCTGAATAGTTAATATTAATAAACTGTTAATATTTTTATATACCATCTCGCATTAATTAATTACCCCATCCCCTTACAGTCTTCCCATCTTTTCTATGATTATGCCATAACTAACAGCAAGGAGGACCAAATTCCATGCACAATTATTGTTAAAAATCAGTTCTTCAGTCAGATACTAATTTACACTGCAAGAAATTATTTAGGGCTGCCTGCAGGTTTAAGGCATAGTGATGCATCGATCATGCTGAAGACAATTTCAAGGTAGTCTTTGCAGCTTGGAGAGCTAAACCTCAGGTTGTTATTATCTTTTTCTCCAAACAGAAAGAGGGACTTGGCAAGGCTAGATCTACTTCAGGTCCTGAATCCCAAAGGCATAGGTAAGAAAGATTTAAATACCCACATGACACCTCGGTTGGTGCTGCTCCCAAGCAGTGTTATGGTGTTTGCATGCCACATGTTAGTGTGACATTAAAATCAATGTGTGCTATGTATACCTGCAGGCAATGCTTGGCTCCTGGCAAACAAGGCAGGCAGAGCTAAGAGGAGAGTTACAAGACAGAGGACTCAATAATTTAGAACCGTTTAAAAGAGATCTCATTTAAGGCAGGTGGTAATCACATACAACTTGCCAGAACATCCACGAAACCACAGTACATCTTCATTCTTCAATTAGGGTCTTAATACTAAAAAGAAGAGAGTATGCTGACAGTGCCCTTTCCTGTATTTAAAAACCTTTGTGTCACATTTCTCTAGCATGCTGGGAGGTTCCTAAGTCAATCTCCATCTGCTTTTCCTATCTATCAAAACCCAGTCTACACACTTTGGTCCCACTAAAACCAGTTCAAACTTAAGTTAAACAATCTGCCAGGAACTTCATATTTACTTTTGCAGTTCTGTCTCTTAGCAAGAGAAAGAAAGGGAAACAATAAAACCTCTGGGTGAAATCCTGGCCTTACAGGGTTTTTTATGCCTCTCTGACACCTGGAGATAGAATTGTTTGGGGGTTTGTTTTGATTAGGCATATGAACTTTCAAGGATACAAGCCACAGCACTGAAAGACCTAAATAATTTAGTCAAACAAAACCTGCCAAACAAATTAAAGAAGTATGAAAGCTCTTCTGGAGGTAGTATTGGATGCCTTGCGATGGTAGAAATGTGAGTGATCAGAGCAGACTGCCAGGGAAGTGCAATGCCTCGTTGTGTTTGGACAAACAGAAGAGTCAGTGTGCCCCAGCAGTGAGAGGTTTCTATGTATTTTTTACTCTCTTTTTCAACCTGCAGTGGGGACAAATAAGACCAGCTGTCCAGAAGGTGGGCACTACCTTCACATGTGTAGCCATTAAAAAGGAGCTGTAAACTAAATCACATAGCTCTTTT
>VWYK01030307.1:0-42751 GCA_013399775.1 Semnornis frantzii | reverse complement strand
TTCTTCTCCCCCCCCTCACCCCCAGCAGCAGGTTTTGCAAAAGCTCCAGCTTCTGTTTCAGCTGTGATTAGGACAGTTTAAGGACTGCCCTCGGTTTTGTAGTCTCTCTTGTCAGTGCTGTCTTGTCAATTTGTTTGCAGGAGCTATTCCAGCCTGTATATGAGCCAGGCTTTAAAGAAAATGCACAAGAAATGGGACAGATTTTCTCCCTGCAAGCAAAGCATTAGACATTATGACATGATCACTGCAGCTCTCTGCCTGTGGGAAGTGTGTCTCATGGAAAAAATATGACTGCTTTCCATTCAACCTGTGCTGCCACAGGGCAAGGCCAGAGAACCTGGCTGTGGCTTTGCTACGTCTGAGGGAGTTGTGAAAGATGAGTGGCAGATAGGGAAGAAAAGTACTCATTCCCTTCTGCCCCAGGGAGCCGAAGCAATGTGTTGTTTGCACTCAGTTTGATGATCTCAGGATCTCCCCAAAGCACAGGAACTCATATTAATAAATGCAAGACAGTTGCTAGCATCACTCATGACAACGTCCAAAACTTGAAGAGCAGATGAGAGTGAACATGTAACCTTGTCACTCTTCTGAACAGTCCTTCAACATCAGCTGAGCCAAGCTGGAAAAGTGGGTGAGTCTAGGAGGAAAGAGCACTGCTTAGGATGCATAGGAGGTATAGCCTGCTGTAGAGTAAGTTGTGCAGCAGGGAAGTTAGGATGAATACTACAGTGTCCCAGGAGAGAAATATATATGCATGCAGAGGCATGTTAATAAAAGCAAAGAGAGAAATCTGTAACAAAGAATATATCTCATCATTAACCAAAACTGTGGCATATACATATTTTGCATTTGCCTCAGATAGTTTGTAGGACTCATCTGATTACGTTGTCTTCCCTAAATTGCCATATAGCTCTCAGCTTACTTAGCCAGTAAATCTCCTTTAAATAGCTGGCATAGATAAAGATATGGTCATACAGAGCAAGGGGGCACATCTGGATATGACCAAAGTGAGTGTCAGCCCTATTTATTCCCCATTCCTTCTCTCCTGGAGCCAGTAGAAAAAAACAGGGAAGCTTATCCACCACCTTCTGCCTGCAGGGCAGGTGCTCAAAGCATCCAAGACCCATCGGGAGCCCAGATATTTCAGAGGGGTAACCCATATGCACAGAGCCAGGATCTTGCCAGAGGCTTTTCCCCTTAGCTTAAGACTTACTAAACCTAAGCAATCAGTCTCATAAATTAGTAACTCAGTAAACATCCTTATAAAAGGAACAGACGAAAAAATCTGAGGCATTCCCAAATCACAGGAGAGTAGCTTTGTGGACAGCCTCACCTCTGTCAGTTCCTGGGCAGACCTGGTTTGTCTCTCCTCCTTCCACAGCCCAGCAATCCTCAGCTCAGTGCAGACGAGGGGGGCTTTGCCGAACCCAGCAGCCATTCCTACACACCAGCCATCATCCAGGGGAAGAAAAGCAGGTGTCGATCATTTGTGGTTTAGCTGCCAGAGTATTTTTCATCAGCCGGTGAGAAACACACCCTTAACTGCTCGGCTTTCTTGTCTTTCTGATGTTTTGTAAGTGGATTTAGAGGAAAAAGTGCTGCCATGAGCAGGTTTCTAACTCGGAAAAGAAATAAACAGAATTATTGAATTAAGGCAGAACTTCAGCATGAATGACCCAAATCCTTGCTCTGGCTATCAAGTTGTTTCATTAGTAGTTATTTTCTTTGTAGACATACTCAAGTATCTACAGTTCTCTATGACCTGAACTCAGCAGGAGATAAGAGCACCCACATTGCTTTCAAACGAGGCCATATTTATCAAAATAGCTGCAGATTTAAGCTTCTACTTTTCAAAACATGGGCTAGTAAACCTAGCCATTTCTGGTTTGCAAAGGAGAAATCTGAAATCTGATGAGGAAATCTCCTTTTCCACTCGCAATACCATTATATCTACCACAGAGTGGTTTTGGTGGGATTTGAATACCTAAAGGTATGGTGATTTCTTCAGCTGCTGAAAGAAGTGCAGTAGATATCCTGGGATGTAGTGCTGCTGGTTGAAAAGCTCACGGCCACAGTAAATCAGCTGCATGAGCAGGAAGCCAGAATGCATGAACTCATACATGAAGGCACTATCTTCCTGAAACTGCTATGTTACCTAAAATCTGCATCAGATGAAAAATGTGATTATTGGTTAGATAGTGCCAAAAACATGCTAGCACCCTGTCCCTTTTTCTGCTGGGTCAGGTCCCTGGGGGCAGGTAATCCACAGGCTTTTCTCATATTGCAACAAAGTCTACAGGGGTGAAGCAGGAAACAGACCTCCGATTTACCGCCTACAAAGACAGCTTGCTGAGTCACAGAGCTGAACAAAGCCCTAAAAAAAACAAACAAAAAACCCCACAAAACTGAAGGGAAACACCCTTCTCTTGGCACTTTGGGGAAGGACTAATCTTTGGCAGCCACCGGCACACAAAAACCTGAACCATATGACAAAAAATGTGGCAAATCTCGTTAGTAAAATACCCCATGTGATTGTCTAAAGAACTGGACACTTAGTTAAGTAGCCTAAACCCTAGTAGATACAAGAAGTACAGAGACACAGAGCAAAGGGCACAACAATTTTTGGGAAGAGGGCTCCAGCTTGGAGTGAGCAGCCAGAAAGTCTCAGTTAGCAGAGGCATCCTGCAGCCACATCGTTTCAGGAGCTGTTCTGCTTCTCTCCCCGTGCCACAGGAAGGAATACATGGAGGAGGAGTCCTCCATGCCCTCCCGTAGTAGACTGGCACATGGAAATACTATTCCTGTAACACTACTGGATCAAAATACTTCATCACCACCATCCATTACTTTATGTTCTTTGTACTACGAGATAGAACTTTGTTTCTTTTGGGGGATGAAAATGGTTCAGGTTACTCTGATGTTGATGTTCTCAGTTTTGTTCATGGTGTGCATACATATCTGTGGTGACAATTTGCTACAACAGTGACACCACTGGGTTAAAACACTGTCTCCTTTCCACCTCAACTCCTGGGCTGCCAAGCTGGATGAATAATGTGTTGCTGCACGGCAACTGGCTGCTGAAAGGCTGAGTGAATTCATGCAGAAGGGCAGAGATGGGGCTGCTGCAGAAAAGCCTGCACTCAGGAACAACTATGAAAAGGCAATGGCACTTACACAGAAGGAAGCAGACAGGTCTCCTCTCCAGCAGGGACAGTGTATGGTGGCTTTGCAAGGTGCTAGGTCTCGGGCCTGAATTCAGAAAGCCCTTTGTAGTTGCTCTGTCCTATAGACATTCACAGATTTAGCCAGAATGGCTGCGCCGAGAAGTTCTTTCTTTTCCCGTGTCAGCCTACACACAGAGACCCAGAATAATTAAGACAGTGTTCATTTTATTGTATTCAGCATGAAAACCAGGAGATGTAAAACAGCAAAACATTAAATTCCTAAGGGACTCAATCAAACGGGAAACATTGCTTTAGTATCACTATGAGACTTCTTCACATGCAAACCTCTGATGGGATGTCTCAAACAAATGCCACAGTACACCTGGAAGCCTAATACTAGCTTTACTTTGTACAGTACATTATGTTCAGTTATGTAACTATAAAAAAAAAAATAAAGCCACAATAACATTAGTTGTCATCAGAAGCCCCCCAGTTGGTTTTCTTCTGCTGCCGACTGACGGCTGCCAACCATCTCATTTTTACAGTGCTTGCAACAGCCAAGAATTCAAAGTTTTCACCTTACTCTCTCTACCTTTAACTCTGATTAAAAACTCCCAGTGCTTTTTAATATTCAGCTGAGACCTTACTTCAGACGTGATTTTTATGTACCATGAATGCATGGTTCTTTCTCTTCCATTTTACTGAAGTTCCTCAGGGCATTGTCTAAACTTGCATTTGATGGACTTGAAAATATTACAAACTGGACTAAAGGAAGTGCTGTCAAGAGAACCCTGCAGCTGAAGGGTCACCTCTTGTAATACAGCTGCCGAGAAACATTTAATAGACTCATATTCTGCAGCAGACAACTGCTAGCAGATTTCTCATTTACTTCTACTCTATAGAGCGTCAGTCTAAACAGTAAGCTAACAAAAACTTAAGGACCAGTATTTCAAATGGGACTTGGGTGATGTGATTCTGTTCCTGCTAAGCTCAGATGCTTGCTGTCACCCAAAGCTGGTGTGTAGAAAACAGATTGTACACACAAGTGTGAATTTCTACAGAGCTCAGGAACTGGTGTGCATTTCTGTACGCCTCAGCCACCACCCTTTCTGTTGACAGTCTAGAAACAGATTGGCCAACTGGTGGATTTTTAAAAGATACATCTCTGGGAATTGTTTTGAAGACCAGATAATGAGAAAATCCTTCTTTCTGAATTGCAGAGTAATCTAAATTTGCCTCAGGATTGCAGAAAATGCTAAGCCTCCAGCATTCAATCACAAGTGAAAAGATCATCTTAGAGTATGAGTAATGCACGAGACCTGCACACACACACGAGCTTACCTATAGCAAATATTTCCTAGAGGAAAAAAATATTTCCTGTCTCCATGATCTGGCTCAGAAATAACATGTTATTTTTTCCCTTAAAGAAGCCTGTTAACGAAAGATACATTTCACATTACAAAATCTTCCTTGCCAGGATTTGATGCAAAATCCACATTATAACCTCTGGGAAGAAAAGCTGCTCAGAAAAGCATAAAACCCAATAAATCTGAGAGGATCAGCAAGGGAGGGGAAAAAAAAATAAAAGAAAAAAGGATGATACTAATTTCAGTTTGGCTCAACTCAACTGTAATACTTCATTCTTTCTATCAAATGTCTATATTGACTCAAAGGGGATAATTTAGGCTCCTAAGAGAACACTGCAGCCAATTCTGTGTACCTCCAGGCCCATGGACCACTGCAGCAGCCTGTGACTCTAGAGATATTTGGTAGTGTGGAGCATTTGGGTAAGGATCTATGCGTGTAGTAGTTTTATGATGACTAAAAATAGTTAACATACAGACAGGACAGTCACCCACAAACAAACCAACAGAGGTTGAGATGTTGCATGAACAGGAAAAAGGAGAAAAAAGAAAAAAAAAAAAAAAAGAGAGAAGAGAATCCTTCAGACTAGCCTTTAACTTCCTAAGCCCATGAAGCCTGATGATCAGTTGTCTCTTAATTCAGAGTAGTCATCTCCATAAGTTGGACATGAAAGGCTTTCTCTGTCTTGTAAACCTTTTTACACCTCTTTAAGTGCAAAACATGGACACAGAACAAGACAATGGAGCTAATAAGCTAATCAAATTTGTACTTTCATGGAAACCTTACATCTACTGAGCTAAGTAACGAAACAGTGCTGCGGCAGATCCCATCGTTTACAAACTAAAAACCAGTGGCAGGCAACTTAAATTTTCCATGAGCTTCAACACTGTTTTTAATTTGGATTTCCACTTTAACACTTCACTATAGTAATGAAATTCAAGATAAAAGCTAGTGTCATCTTTAGAACATATATTCACCTTTTCTGAATGCCCTGAATATACTTCTCCAAATGCTGCATTCTACAAGCCTGGCGGTGGCAGCAGCAGTTCTAAACAGGTTGCTTGCCTGGTGATTTTATTGAATATTGGATATATCTGCATGCACTAGCAAAACACACCTAAAAGAAATGGCACACCAACAATAAAAAATAAATGTGACTCAGAATGAACAAATAGGCAAAGCTTAAGCAAACCATTGCCTTTACAGACACAGGAACAGGAATTCCTTGTGAAGCACCTACATCAGCTTTGGTTTACTCCTCTTTTTTTGTCTCTCCCTTGCCATGTTTATCAAGAATTCCTTGTTGTATATTCAAAGTAAGGATTTCTTCCTCTCAAATTGAGAAGACATCTATCTCCTCCCTGTCTCTTCATTTTTTCCCCCACTCTTTTGGTTTTTATTTTTCCAAAAGTACTTGTGCCCAAGGGAATGCAAAACTGGTAGACATCAAAGAAGTGCACACAGGCAGTGGTGGATGTCACAGCCTCAGATGAAATCCAGACTATATTGTAAATTGCCTGCAATGAGATTCTCCTTCAACTCAAACTTTGTATGGCAACACTGAAACATGCTTGTTCTCATCTTTCCTAATGGCTCCTGAATTGATACTAAATCTTCCACTCTCATTCATTTCTGGCCAGGTCAAGCTTCACAGAAGAACACAACCACCAGGGAAGCTTCCTCACAATAAGCTTCTTCCCCAAATTTTCTCATCTCGCAACAAACCGAATGTGAGAGTTACTTCAGCTGTCTAGGCTCTCAGGAATGACAAAGTACCTTCTGGTTGGAACCCTCTTTTTATTAGCTTAAATGGATTTCCTTGGTTAACCATCCAAGCAACACCACAAGATTCTGAGTCACTGGGCAGAGTTAATCCAACCAATGCAATGTGATTCTGAGTCATTGGGCAGAGAAAAAGAGCAGGGTGGTGGCACACGGATCATCTCCTCCTACCCTCTGCCACACCACTACTCCAATCACACTTTGATTTTCAATGCTGACGTAAGTCTTTCTTGGCTGCTACAAGACCACTTACATGCATAATAGTTGCTAACTGGCACTAAAAGTATGGTTTTTGTTTTGCTGCTGGTGAAAGAGGCATCATCCCTACAAGGATTCAGGCTGTTGTCTAGACATTGTACACAAGAGAAAGCATAAACTACCAGTGCTAAATTAGCAAGTTGCCTACAGTCTTGCCCTAGCAAGGCAAACAAAACACCTGAAAAACTTTCAATGAGATGTGCTGGTGATTATCAACTCATTTTTTTTGTGGTGTTGTTTTTTGGCATGTTATTGCTTGACTTCAAATGCACACCTGCAGTACTTCTGTGCCCATCAGGCAGCATCACTGATATTTTGCAGTTTTTCTTTCACTTGTATTCTCCCAGAACACAAAAGCACAGTGCTCTGCTGAGCGCTAAGGTTGTTCCAGTCACACCCATGCAATTGTTCAGATGTGTCCGCTTAGTAACCTGCCTGTTGGCATTTTGTGGTACACATGTATTGGTGAAATTTTCCTGAAAGAAAGGCCATTTGGGGAGGGAGGTGTGGATGGACTGGTTGGCGAAGACTCTCAGCTGGAAGGTGCTGCAGGGAACTAGGACAGATCACCTATTCCTTGTGACGAAGACTTAATTCCAGTGTTGCCCCAGCACACTACTCACTCATTGCCAAGCTGTTTGGTCTCAAAAAACCCAACTCATATGCTAGGAATATTTTGGAGAGCTTAAGCTAAAGGATAAAGGTCATAGCAATCAATAAATGCACTATAGCCATTTATTCTCCTCTGGAAAACAAAAAAGATAATCCATTTATATATTCAGACTGAGCATATTGCTGAAGGGACAGTTCAGAGTACACTGGCTCACAAACGCTACAGCAAGGGGGACAGTGGAGAGAAGGAGGTGAGCTCAGCTACCGGACACCATTTCACAGCAAGATAGGCTGGGCAGCAGCTAGTCAGGGAGGGGGCAAAAGGGAGGCAAAAAAGGAATATCACAAGCCTTAGACCTGGACAGGACACAGCAAAGACCATGGATAACTTGGGAAACATCTTCAGGGCTGACAAAGATTACAACACGGGAAGAAACAACACACTTGTCAACTAACCCGACCTAATGATACTGCCAATATTAATTCCCCACAAAATTTAACGTGAAACTTGCATCTCAGACACTGCTAGAAAGGGGGTGGAAACAACCATACTAACAGGGAGAAGGAAGGAGATTTTTCTCCTGCTAGGCAGATGTGGGAAGACATTCACTAATGTAGTATTTCAGAATTAGCAATTCAGCATCATGCTGAAATGGAATAAGGATGTGACACAGAGCTCCCAAATATACCTCGGAGGAAAACTAGGAGTCAGTTCAGTACTACACCTGGGGGCAACACGTTTGATAGAACTGGGTTAAATATTGTATCTTACAGCAGTTTATCTCCCTGCTGGGGAACAAATGCCCCTCAAAACCTGCATTGAAGGCTCGATGGTTGATGCAGTCAAAAAAACCTGGCCTCTTAAATCAAAGGGGACCAACCTTTGGTCTGTTTCAAAGAAAATAAAAACGAGGAAAAAAAAAATTAATACTCATTTACGCTGCATAAACCTGCAAGATTCACAGACCAAGTTGTAACAGTAAGACCTACAGCATAAGCCAGGTGTGCCACTAGAGAGAGAACTGAATTATCATAATGATTCATGAAAAATCTTTAATGGAATAAAAATAACCCATACGTAACTCTAGCACTCTGCAGGATTACAACACCCAAATCCTCAGGGCTCCACAGGATTGAAAACTAAATTTTATACAAGCTGCAGTTCTTCAGCCTCCCGTCATGACCTCTGGTAAACAAGAAAGTGGGAAATACATCTCCCAGGTTGAAAAATATTATTGAGAAATGTGACCAATATACATTTAAGACATTATTGTATATGACACTTCTGCAGAAACAGTCACTAAGCTACCTTTTATTAGCAGTTTCTACATCTTTTCTAACATTAGAAATACAGCAAAGATTGTCTCAAGATTTCAGTGCTCCTGTAAAATAAATGTTTCAAGTTAACAATTGAATAGTTTATTATATAGAGAGCATTAAGTGGAACAAAACACACGCAGGCTAAATAAATGGTATTAATTTATGAAAGGCAGCAAGAAAAGCACCAAAATTCTGCAAAAGTGTAGAGCTGGATAAGGACTTCAAAGGAAAAACATCAGTGTAAGACACTAGTCATGTGGGCTCATGGACCCAGACACACAGGATAGCCTGCTCCTATGGGAAAATGTTCCTGTGCATCTCTGGAGAGAGAAAAAAGATTCACTTCACCTTAAGAGAGTGATTTAGAGGAGAGGTGCTCAGTGCCACGGCAGGCTGGGAGCACGGGCTGCCCATCCTGGCTGGGGAGCCAGAGAGCTCGCTGCTTTTGAAAGACTTGGCTGGAATGCCACGACGTGAGTAAGGGCACCTGCTGGCTGTGGATACATCTACCATGCTCTCGTGTGCCTCGCCTGCCCTTTGTGCATCGCCTGATTATACCTTAAGTGTGGCTGATGCAGGAGAGAAAAAGCCCGCAGAATGATTCCCTTTCTCACCTCCCCTTCTAGCCACTGGTTTAACTGCTCCCAGAGAGAGCATCCTTCAGCCTGCAACCTCACTCTTTCTCTGATTCTCCATTTCAGTGGGAGAAGACCTGGATCCCTGGGGCTCACATGATGACGATTCCCCAAAGGATCAACGTAAGTCAGACTGCTCAGTTATCAGTGCCTGCATTGTTGACACAGACTTGTCTCACTGTTGGGTAATACACATGCCAGGTAACTTGCCTTGTGTCAGGTCTCTACAGCTGTAGAGCCTCAGTTTTGCCTCCCCTTCCTGTAGCCCACCCACTGTGATGCACACAAATAATTTCCCACAACAATTCTGACGATTCCTCTGCCGCTTGTTTTGTCAGAAGGTGCCACTCTCCCTTGCAGCAAGGTGGCAATTCAGATTTGTGCTTTTGCTAAGTACCTAGCTTTTCATCTGACAGGAGTGGGGATGGGGTCATACCGTGGAAATACACCAGCTGTGGAAATAAGAACTGCGTAATGGAGCGTGTGGCTACTTGGAAAACAAAGGGAAATAATTTTCCACTGTTGCTGCATCCTAACCCCAATAATGCTACTGAACAGTGGGACTCAAGGCTTGAGGGGAGGGATCCTGTCTACCACCGCAGACATCTACACATTCCTGCAAACCACATCAGTCTAGCACAGAAGAGGGAGCAGGTCGGACGCAGCAATTCGGACGCCTAAAATTCTGCAGCATGGACTGGAACATGTTGTGCTGCCTGCCTTTCAGTTTTTTATTTGAGGATGTGTCTGAGGAAATGGATTTCCGAGACTGACTGTTCTGGGCCCGGATCAGTTTCTCGTGTTCCCGAATTTGTCTCTGTAAGTGGTTCTGGATGGCAATTCCCAGGGATTCTGGATCGAGGGAAGCACCATAAACCTCCCATGTCATGCCTTGCTCATCCCAAATAACATCCCTGACGTGTTTGGACTGCTTCACCTGCACTTTTGCCTCCATGGCTGGGGTGGGGACCTTTTTGTTTTCCCCCACGTTTGGCAAGGTCTGAGCTGAAGCAGGGAGAGCTGCTGTCTGGAGCTCACGTCTGGACTCCTTGGCCTGGAGGCCTTGCTGCTGGGGAGCTGCTGATGCCTC
The DNA here is from genome assembly GCA_013399775.1 of Semnornis frantzii. Lineage (NCBI taxonomy): Eukaryota > Metazoa > Chordata > Aves > Piciformes > Ramphastidae > Semnornis > Semnornis frantzii. The sequence continues at coordinate 32,525 of VWYK01030307.1, read as the reverse complement.
CAAGGGAGGGGTGAGATGTGCAGAATTCACACTCAACTCAGGCATTAGTCCTGCCCGCAGGCTCAGGTCTCTGGCCATCTGAGCCCGGCCAGTGTCTCCCTGGCCTCTGCTCTCCTTTTCACCTGCATCCTCTGAGCATGCCTTTATGCAAACAGTGACAGGGTGGCTAGCGCTCATCCCTCCTTTAGGATCAAGCACCACTGAGTTTTCTTCCTTTGGTTTCACCACAGGTTTGTCAGGAACAGCTTCCCCTTGACAGGCACCCTTACTTTGCACAGGCTTTTGATCAGAACTGCTCAGGACCTCCTCCTGCTTGACCTCATTGTCTGTGCAACCGAGTAAAGGTAACCAGCTGCTTCCTGCATCAGGGACAAGATCTCGCATGTTGTTCTTGGTTCCTGGGGCAGTGGCAGCAGAAGTGGTGCTTGGTTCAGCAGTGCCAGATCCAGTTTGTGCTGGAGTTTGATTACTGAAGCCAACTGCAAGCTTCTCAACAGGTGTGGGCTTTGGTGGGACTTGAGCATCCACTGGCAGCTGAGCAGCATCCTTGCCACCACAGGCTGCACCAATTGTTTCAGCATCGTACACAGATGTCCCTTGGGAGGTAAGGGCTGCAGGGGAGGAGGAGAGAACAAGTTTTGTATTAGTTGCTGATGCTGGAGGCACCACATCAGATGGGAAACCAGGCAGTTTCGCAGCCTGAGTTTGGGCGGGAGCAGTCACAGCCATAACAACAGTTGATTCTGACACAATACCAGGAGAACGTGGGGACTTTTGTTTTGAGGATAAATTGTCAGTAATTGCAGACTGGCTCAGTCCTGTTCCTCCTTGGTAAATTATGTGCAGTTCATCCTTTTCTTCTGGAGGCAGATTCCCTTTTAAAAAGGCTGCAAGGATGCTGGGACTGGTGGAGGCCGATTTGCTCTCCACAGCAGCCACGGCCTGAACCTCAGCATCTCGCCATGTCCTGCTCACTGCTTCCTGAGTTAAAAAGCTGCCCTCTGGCTTAACTGTCATTGTACCCATTTCTCTGTATTTGGAGAGCTGAGTGGGGCCTGGACTTCCGGGCTCAGTGACTGTGTCCTCTATGGGACGTGGACTCCCGTGGCTAGATTGGACTGGTGCCTTGCTGCTCTGCACCACTTCAGTTTTACCCGTGAGATGCAACTCTGCAGTGTCTGCAGCTGCACTTTTTGCCTCCAGACTGGTTTGTGGGTCTCTTCCCAGGCCAGCTTCAGTGTGCCTCACTGGCAATGCAGACTGACACACAGCAGAACCAGTTGCTGGTTCCCTGTCTTTTTCCCCTCTTTGCAGAAGGTTTGCCTGAGAAGTACAACAGGACTCATTACCCCTGATAGGGTTGCCCAGGGAATTTAAAACCTCAAGTGCTGGCTGATCATCAGTTCCTGGAGGTTTCAAGGCAGAGTCATCCATTTGCGTCAGGGAGCTCGTTTTTGCCTGGCTGCTTTGCATGAACTGCCGGGAGCTCTGGGGGGCTGGCATCATCTCTGGCCCCTGCCCCTCCAAGGGAGCCTCTGCTATGGTTAGGGCTGGTGCTGCCAGCCCCTGGCTGCCTGCTGGTTGGGAGGAATCTGCAGGATCTACAGCTGGAGGACACCCCTCTGCAGCTTGGCTGGTGAGCCCAGGAGGAAAGGCTTCCTGCTGGCTAGCATTATCCTTATGGCACTGCTCATACCTCTGCACGCTGGTGGCTGCTGCACATTTCAGGTCAGACAAGCAAATTCCAGCAGAGCCAGATGGCATAAACGGGAAGCCATTGCTGGTCTTCTCTTCACTGGCTGGTTGGGGCTGGTGTTTAGCAGATTGTAAGTCTCCCAGGCAGTCCTCCCTCTCAGAAGCCGTGACCAGGGAAAGCTTGGCAGATCTCCGAGGATCTGGTACAGTCCCCATGGACTGTCTTCAAGATGTTGTTTGCCCTCAGCCCTGGGAGCTTTCTCAGTGGTAGGTACAGTCGTTGGTGACAGGTTTCCTGCAAAGCTAATCTGTTAATGAAAGAAACATAGTGTTAGTAGCAGACAGATTTAAGAGGAAAAAGTACCCAGAACAGACTGACTTTACAGCATGGAGATAAGCATTCACAGGCAAAAGGGAAAGTGAAGAATCTCATTCAGCCCAGAAGTCATGTAAAAGACATGGATTACAAGATCTCCCAATTCCAGTACTAGGCAACTCCAAGGCCATACTAGGGACAAAACAACAACAGCTGCCCTGCTGTTGGTATGTTAATGAAAACATAATGGTGTGGCAAGAGGCAGTTAAAAACCTGAGAATTATGAAGGGGGTGAATGGGAAGGGGAGCAGAAGTTTGAGGTCACTGTGATAAACTCCTCCATCAAGACACCTGTGGAAGGAAAGGTGTGCTATCTTGCCTGCTGTGCTTACGTGAAGAACAGATCTGATGCACACTGTGTGACTTGAGAAAATCTCACACCTTTGCTGAGTACCAGTTCCCCCTTCTCACAGAAAGCCCTTCTCTAACTCCACTACCAACAAAGGTGTGCTCACAGGGACAACAGGTAAATTCAGACTAATGGGGGTGAACTCAAACTCATTTGTAGAAGTAATACGTATGGAGGGATGACAACTTGCTGGGTGGTACAAATAATTGCCAGAAGCTACTGCACCATACAGCACTGGGGCTGTGTACATACTGCTTTCACATTTAGATCCTTTGAAAAAACTATGAGGAAGCCAGCTCAATTAATAAATAGTGGCACAAATGATCTATAAGTCCATTAACACACAGGTGGAAGGAAACTAGAAGAGGAACAGTGCAGCACTGCAAAACAGGAGGGGCCCGTGCCATACCCAGTGAAGCACTGGGGAGGGATTTTAGGCAGACAGAGCAGTTATTCAGGTTGTAATCCAGCCAGGACTGCAGAGAAACCATCACTTCAAACAGGAGATGATCTTCAAATATGCTTGTTGGCTGAGTTTTCAAAAAGACTTAGCACTGTCCAACTTGGACCCTGCTAGAAGCGAAGGGCCAGATCCCTGTCAGTGTCAGCACAGTGGTGACAGTCACTGATAAAATCCCACCTCAGCCTCCTTTTAAATATGCTTGTTTGAAAGCTTTTTCCCAGCTGAATGCTGGCAGACTTGAGGGAAAATTACTGTACCTCTGAGTGCCCATGTCTCTGCAGGCACACAGAGGAGTTTTCTTTGCTATGTTACCTGGGAGACGCTGCTGGAAGGAGCTGTGCAATCACTTAGCTGTTCCAGACCCTTCCTACCCATTAACAAAATCAGCAAAAGTCCTTTCCAGAAAACATCTCCACTCTTCTCTCTCTGTCTGAATGGCAGCAGTACAGCTGCCTTAGCTTCTGTAAAATGAATTCTAAATTTCAGCACCTTAGGGTACCTTGAAAGAGCAACAGGAGAAAAAAAAAGCTCAGTAAAAGGACAATTAAAACAAATACAATAAGTTTGTTTTTCTAAGAAAAGGAAAATGCTGTCTTAATAATTAAGATTTATGTCTTTTAAATATTTTTTTGTTTAATACTGTCTCTTTGGGCTCTGTCCAAACCACAGATATACACAGTCTGTTGGGTTAAGTATGCCTTGGAAAACTGTGATCCTGCTCCTTAAAAGATCCCTAGTTTCTCATCTGCAACCCATGACAGCAGCTCTGCATCACTTCAAAATGGCTTTCCAGCAAAGCTAAAGATTGCTAACCTTTGAGCACTGAACCTATGTCAACCAGGCTGAAAATAGGTGGAAGTTAGTGTTCACCTACAAGATATCTTCACTTCACTTTGTGCTCAGTTTAAAGCCATCCAACATAGTCCTGAAGGAAAGAACAACTGTTACAAACTCAGGCTGTTGTAGTATGAAGGTCTAATGACTGCGAGGAGAGGAGCAGATGGCTTTGGGCATCTGTTTGTCTAAACTGCACTACTCACCTCTTTCCTTTCCCAAATATTGATCCAAACCAAACCAGTATATACAACTGGGCAGGGCATTTTTTATTTTTTTCAAGAGCCAGAGTTTATTTAAGAACAATTAAAATGTAATGGAACAAACCCAAATCCTGGTTTTAGGAAGAGAAGTACTACCCGGTAAACAGTTTCAGAAGAAATAACAACAGCAGAGCAAATCTGTTTCTCTTCATTATGCAAAACCCAGGAAATGGAACCTGCACACTGGAGCATTGCTTTTAACTCATACCCACCCACGGGGGAATGATGCCTAATTTTTCAATTAAGTGAATTAGTTCTGATCTAAACGCCCACATGAATTCTCCCCATCTGCTAAGTGGCTCTTCACCAGCATTACTAGAAACACACATTTTAAATGACTGCCACATGTGCTAATTAAAAGTGATTCTGCTACTGAGCCCTCGTCATGTAATCTTGAGAGAGGAAATGGAGCTCCCCAGAACCCATGTGCACCTATTCTCTGGTGTGGGACAACAAAGAATAACCCAGTCATTTTGCTTCGAATATAGGTTGGAGGGCTGGGTCGTTCTACTGCCTATGATGAATCTGAAAGTGAGTTAGTTTATGAGAATGAGTTCTTTTTTAAGGACTGTGTTGTCAAAGTCACGAGAACTATTTTCTTGTTAGACTCTTTACTTAGCCACCCTAACAGCAAGGGCTCTGTAGTAGTCTAAATAAATGCATTAACTTTAGACAATGCTCTTGAAGAATTATTAAAAATCAGAATGAAATACTAAGTCTGTCCTGCTGGGGCAGAACAGGCCCAGACTTGTTTGCAACACTGGTGCTGTTTGATTGGCGAGGTTTCGAGCTTGTCTCCTGCCAGTGGTCTGTTTTGCCTCGAGGGGTGATTGAAGGGGGTCTGCTCTTGGAGGGCCTGACCTCACTTGCTTCCGGGCTCTGCTCCTCCGCCTGCGGCCGGTGGTGTTGCAGACTGGCCACCCCAGTACACGTGGCACCCCGCTTTTGCTTTTGGCACCACGCTCAGCTCCTGCTACCCTCTTTGCCTTGTGGTTGCACCGAAAACATAATTTGGGTTGATAATGTCTTCGATTATTACCTCACCGCAGCATCTGGGGCTGATCAGTGAGTAATCTTGGCTATTAAATCAATTGGAGTCTCTGGTTTTCCTGCCAATAGCCCTGTTCGAGGGCAAGGAGAATCCATCTTGTGACTGGCAGTGGCAGTTGCTGCTCCTCACCTTCCAATCTGAGTTATGCGTAGGATATGGGTATCTATATTTCTTTGTCCCTGCCCTAAGTTGCTCCACCAAAATCCCTATTGTACCTTCTGTATAAATAATTCCCGACTGGGTGTTGGAACTTTTGGTAAATTGTAAGCAGTTCACTGTTCTGGAGTGTGTGTTTGTTTGTTTGTTGTGGGAATTTGAGTTAATAAAGTTGAATATTTTCCCATTTCCACCTATTAAATTTGAATATTCATAACAAAATCTTCCACCAGAGAAAAGCAAGCAAACCCAACTAATCACAGAACTGGAAAGGCATTTGTATTATTGGAGTCTTATTTAAGATTGTCTCATTTTTATTATTGGAGTGCTGTTAGGTAGGAGTGAAGAACACTGGCACCCATGGGTAACACTATTCAACCACCAGGGCTGTGAAGTTTTGATCAACAAACAACACTGACTATAGGCAAATGCCTAGAAGAAATATGTAACTCAGTAGCAGGCCCAAAAACATGTCAAAACAAATCAAGATTGCCAATGAATTTTTCAAGTGTTGTATGTCTAACCCAGAGCACTCACCCCAAATTTTCTTTCATCAGGAAATGATAAGTATATCCACAAAGGTCAAAACCAACTCTTAGTAATAAGAACACATTTTCTACATCAACATATTTCTCCTTCACTTTATTCTTTCAGATCAAATTAGTCAGCCTGACTCTATCAACACAGATTTTTTTTTCCCTTGACCTTTTCAACAAAGTTTCTAACTCTGACAAAGTCTGCGCTTGGTTTATATGGTCTGAAAGAGTCCTTGCATGGCCAACAGACCTTCATGGATCTTGTCACTAACTAGTTCTTGATGTGCTTTAAAAAACAAAACAAAAACAAACCTCAAAACCTCGAAAAGTTTCCGGGCAATTCAATGCTGACAACGTCAAGAAAATCCTGTTTATTTTATCCAACACTACAGATTTTCCTCCCGCTGCTTATGAGAACGTCAACAGAACCAGAAAGTCTGCATGTTTAATAAACCAGGAGATTTCCAGGCAATTCCAGCATTATATTGTGTCTCCCATTCCCTCTTCAAGAGTACAAAAATCTGTAAAAGCACAAATCAGACTGCCAGCATCTCCACCTACCCTCAGCTTAAATAATGAAACCCAAAAAGCAGCTCCCGAACTAATTAAGCACATCTTCCCCAATTCTGGATTGTCATCCGCTTTCCATTCCTTGAGCCTTCCCTTCACCCTTTTCCCTACAAATGGAAGAATTGAACATTTGCTCTTAACAATTCTAATCTCATCATTTCATCTCTCAGATCATCACAAAAATCCCTCAGCCATGTGGGTTAAGGACACAGATAAACATCTGCTGAAATGGGAATTCGGCCTTGGTTTTTGTTCCTCCATCTGAGGAAAGGACAATGGCACCCTCTGCCTTGTATTAGAGCACTGAATATATAGAACATGAAGCACATTAATTTTTAAACATGCACTTGCATCCCTCTAATTCTGCACCCAGTGGGAATTTTTTCTAGCTTACGAAGCTGCTGTCCTCTGCAAAAGATTTTACTTCCTCTTGATATATCAAAGGGTGTTTGCTATTCTGTTTGTGAAAAAAATTGCTTTTGCCCAAGGAAAATTAGGTAAAAAAAAGGCAGGGGTGAGAGGCACTACCATTTTCCCCCAAAAGAATCTGACAGCTACTGAAGATATAGCTAGCAATATTTTGTACAGGCTCAAGAAATACGTATTTTTCTAGCTGTTGATTCCTCACATCTTGCATCTCTCTGCCACATTCAGGCTTTAACTCTGCGAAATGTCCATGCAAGTCTTGCTTTCTCTAAGACCCTGAGTCAACTAGCAGAAACTAGGACAGTGAGATTTATGTGGACATCCATCTACTAGGAGCTGGACCAAGGCCAAAAAATCACATCTTGTGTGTGACCACTGCTGAGGAGGTGTGTCTTGGAAAGGGTGGTTCTATAAGACAAAAGATGTTCTCTACTTCCAATATCCTTACAGATCCTCAACAGCAAATTTCCTGAATTTCATGACCTTCTCTTTAAGAACATTCCTTCAGTGCACTGACTGCAAAGGTTCATCAGTAGTAGTAGTGATGGTGGCACCCTAGATAATTATGCCTGATTTGCTGCTGAGTAACCATATCAACAGTGCTCAGACAAGTGCCTTGCAGCACCACCTTTTTTATAACCAACCTTCAAGTAAGGAAATTTTGCCTTGGAAAAGTTGATAAGAGAAGAAAAGCCTTTTGCATAAGGTAGAACCCAACTATCATGTTTAACTCTCACACACCACCTGAAAAATTAAGTTCTCCTACATGTTATTATTTTAATATAATAGATATATATTATAACCTTAGTATTAGAGAAGGCAATAGATTTATAGTTAAAAGGCACCTGGCAAAGGACATATCCCCTGTCATTTTCCTAGCAGAAAAGGACTACTCCAAATGATATGTAATTAGAGAAGAAGGATGCAGAGCCCAGCCGGTGCTGTTAACAGAAGTTGGCCATAGCATGTGATTAAACTAAGAAAGGCATGATGATGATGATCATCTCACCCTGTCTGCTCCTGTCTCCTGGCTCTCAGAAATACAACTAACGTGAATAAAGAGGCTGGCAGCTGAAACAGCTCTCAACAAAAAAAAAAAAAACAACCACCAACCAAAAACCCAAACAACGAGTTAAAAATATCTAGCCTCCTTCCTGCCGCCATCTCAGCAGTTGCTTCCTGTTTCTTCACATTCTTGCTTCACTCTGCTGCTGTCTGTCATTGACAATAAGAGCAGTAGAAAGAACAAGATAATCTCCTTAGTAAGCTGCCTCCTGCTAAAAACCTTCTCAATAAAAAGGAGAGGAAGCACCATGTGCGGAGCCACTTTTTATCTGATGTATTGAGGCTCTGCAGGAAACCAAATGCTTGCAGGCTGGAAGCCTTCGGTGCTCAGAGATAAAATCAGAGCAATTTCAGTGGTATCTCTGCAATGCCGGTAAATGCACTTTGGAGGGCGATGATTCAAACCTGTACATCCAGCTAAGGACTCTAACCTGCTCACCTCGGTCACGCGAGCCTACGAAATTATTTCAGTGGGACTGTTTTATGAAAAGCTGTCATCTCAGTCTCAGACTCTTCTTTTTTCTTTAGTTGAATCTATACCCTGTGTTTTGTTGAATGCTGAGCCTGTTGGAAATGGATCAAACCAGAGAGAAGTGCCTTGTTCAGTTTTTTTTTAATGGATGAGGTAGAGCATGTGGAACACAGGGGAAGCACAATGTGCTAACCGAGCAGGATGGCACATCCTAAATGACACCTTACAAAGCCAGACCAAAAAGACACTTGTCACTGCAGCTAACCAGCAGCATCATTGTTCTTTATACCCAGAAATGAAGGAAGAGTGTAACTGTGTACACCGCACTGCAGCCTTGAGGGGGCTTCCAGCCACTTGACCTAGTGAAACCGAAGGCTAGACAGGGATGTTGGTAAAACACTACACCTATCAGCCACACCGTATCTTCTTCAGTCTTCACCCAGATCTGACAGAATTTGTTGAAAAACACACCTGGGAAATCTCTCAGATGTCACTGTGGCAGATGCAATCAGGTAAAGATTCAGAGGAACTTATTGTTCTGGCTCTTGGCTTGAGAAAAAGAGGTACTGGCACTGATACCAATTCAGCACTGACAAAAACCTTACCTCACTAACTCTGAATCTTGAAATTCACTACAAAAAGAGTTCTTCAGGACAAAGAGAGGCTCTTAAGTCTTCTCCATCCACCACATGGACACGCTCGAACAAAGAGATTGCAGTGATTCCCCTAAGTGAAGAAGCCCCTGTCACTGTCACTCTCAACACCTCCACCTTCCTGCAGCAAAGAAAAACACAAGCTGTGCTTGTTTGAGTAACGACTCCTTATCTGCAGTCTATCCCACGGGCATCTGATGGAAATGGCTTTTCAGAGCTGCTCTTGCAGCAGCCCAGGGGTGTAAAAATCTCTTGTGCTAACAATTACACAAAGGTTCTATTTTAGAATTGTCTCCTAGCAAGCAGTTATTCGAAACATGTATTTTTAGACTTAAATTCAATGTGCTTGTACACTCCCAGCTCCAACAAGAATGACTAAGGTACCCAAACCTGCAGAGCTTTTTATACTATACTTTTACCATATGAATTTTCACAGGTGTGCTGGTTTGAGGCTAATTGGAATATTTTAATAGAGAAAATTATATTACAGGCTGTGAAAGGAAAACAATGGTGATGTCTGCTTCACTCGTAGGCTTGCTGAGATGTATAAGAANAAGGCAAACCTTGGGGTAAGGTATAGGGGTGGGGAGAAGGTGGAAGGGTGGTTGGGAGCCCCTCCTGGGGTCTCTGATTTCTGGGAAGGCAGTTGTGTTTCTGTATTACCTTTAACTTGTGTATTTCTGTAAATATTCCTGTACATAGTGTATATATATCTGCTTATATATTGTGCTAAGCTGTAAATATAGCTTCATTCCTTAACTTCCAGCTGACTGAGTTCTAGTCTGGGTCATTTTACAAAATGTGGGGGGGCAGGGAACTCCCAAACCATCACAATAGGCTTAAGAATAGTTACATTCTCTGCTTCTGAATTCTTAAAAATCACAATGCTTGTAAGACAAATCCTTATTTAGTATCCAAGGATTGGGAAGCCCCATCTGTGTCAGAAACAAACTACAACTAGAAGCACTTTCTAAAGAATTCATATTTCAAGAGATGGTGATGCAAAATCTGGAAACAGACAGAAACATGTCTTAGTTTGTAAATCCTTTCGAAACTAATAATGAGAGCTAATTACTGGAGTCATCATAAAGCCAAAGCTTTGCCGGCTGTGATATGGCGCAGCCGTATCCCCGTGTCCTGTACCTCTGCAAGGCCATGATGGCTTACATCGGGTACTAAGACATGCCTAGTCCTGCAAGGCCTGTGATCTTCCAAGGCTAGAGTTCAAGGTTTACACCAGATCTAAAGCTGGGTACATTTCTTCTCCTCATTTCTTCTGCATTTAAGCCAGGCATATTTCCATTTATCAGGGGACTGAAGCAATGCACTGTCACGGAGGCACTGGTAAAAGACATTAACTCTGACTTGAATCACTGTGCCTCAGAATGATTGCCAGATTGGTTAATGTGTATAATTAGCAGTCATTAAAAGGACTACTCAAACAAGACGTCACATCTGGGTTTAGCAAATGCACAGGTTTACTGAGGCTGGTTGCCTTGACCACCTGGCCAAGCCCAAACCAGACAGCCCCAGGGGCAGTGTGACTGGCATTTGTCATGGCAGTTATCCCTCCAGCTGACCTTCACATATGGTGAAGCTACAAGTTTCTCAAGCTGCATGCAGCTGCTTCATGGTACAAAAGCAAAACATGCTCCTAAGCGGTCAGACAAAAAAAAGTGGCAGCTCCAAGCAATTACTGAGATCATCACCTAATGCCCAGATCCTGCTATCAAGCTGTGCTCCTTTTTGCTTCTCTTCAGAGCAGTTTTAGCTGCCCTTGATCAACCTGACAATATTTCACCTGTAGATCTCAGAAGTGAGGTGAGGTCAGGCTGTACCTTGCTGGAGCACAGCTGTGAATGAGCAGGGCTGTGTGATAGCTTTGTCCTTGTTTCCAAGTCAGCTGGAGTGGAAGCTGGCAGAGCGTGAAAAAGGATCATCCACAGCTTAGTGCTTAATTACTGGACTCCCAGTGAACACAGATGCTTCATGCACAAAGGAGCAAGAAAACACATGGCAACCTTAGAGCCAGTACGAAAATTCAGACAAAATGATTTATTTCCACATAGGATCTCCTTGAAGACAAGCACTAGATACTTCAACCAAGCTTCTGACAGCTGTGCATGCATGGTAGGCTTCCTGCCACAATTCATTTTTGTTGACATCCTATTGGATCCATAAATGTTTATTAGCACACACTACACTATGTGACTGCAGACAGATATGCATAGACACATACAATTTGACACGTGCCAACACAAAGACAATTATCTAACCTAATCTGAGTGGTTACACACTGAAACCAAAGAAGTCTGATGCTTGGAAGTGCTGAATAATCAGAAATAACAGTAAAGCCAGTGGGAGTCAAATACAACTTCTGTTGTTCCTGTTCTTATCCAAGAAATGCCAGAAGGCTCAAACCTATTCTGTCATTTCACTGGATACCACAGGTGACCACAAAGATACCAAACACTCACAGGTTGAGCAGGCAGGATAGAGAGCAGACGTAGGAATAGGTACCTTTTTCTGCCTTCTCTTTACAAGCTAACACAGCTGAAGATCACAGTGAAAACTATGCAACAGTTGGTGTCTAACAGCAGTGATTTAACTGCAGAAGATACTTCTTCTACATCTCATCATCTACTGCTAAAAACTGCCTGCAATCACGTGCATAGAAATCTGTCTTTAGAGATCCACCTCTGAAACACTACCAAAAAAAATACTGAAAGTGCTGTCTGCCTTTCCTGCATTGCTACCATAAAGCAAATCCTGAATCTATAAAAGGGTGAAGCCGACTGGACCACAATCTAGAAAAACAAACAAGTGAATATAATTTGCTGCTACTAGCATTTATGAAGGAAAAAAACCCCAAACAAACCAAAACCCCAAACCACATTAAACCCCCCAAAAAACATCACCTTAAAGCCGAACAAGCAAAGGATGTTACCAACCTAGGAAGGCCATCCACCCAAGAGAAGTACTTGCAATGATTTCAAATCTCTTAAATGTTCACACAAGTCTCTGTTAATGCTCTTGCTCCTCAAATAGCTCAAGCAGGATGCAAGACTGGATGAATTCTGAACATCTGACAGCAGAGAAGAGGAATGGCAATTTGTTCTGAACAACCTTTCCTGTAGACCTGTAGCTGCGTCCTTGAGTAAGGGTACTCAGAGCAGACCAAGAATAAATGGAAGAAGTATGTGGAAAAAGAAGCAGACTGAGTCAGAAGATCAAGTAAGTCTAGGCTAGATCTGGGAAACTGAGAACAATTTATCAGGTATTCTTTGTATAACCATATTATCAAGAACTGTGCTGGTTTGAGCTAGTTGGAATATTTTTTAATAGAGAAAATTATACTCTAGGCTGTGAAGGTAAAACAATGGTGATGTCTACTTCACTCATAGGCTTGCTGAGATGTTTACATAAGAGATAAGAGTGTCTCAAGCGGGCAGTCTGGGTCACGAGGGGCAGCTTCACGGGGCTAGCGGCTTCTCAGGGCAAGCAGCTTCTTGGGCTAGCAGCTCTGGCTTCTCCTCTCTGTTGAATAACTTCACTAACCGCTTTCCTTCTAATCCTCCCCTTCGGCTGATTCTCCAAAAACCTTGGGGTAAGGTGTAGGGGTGAGGAGAAGGTGGAAGGGTGGTTGGGAGCCCCTCCTGGGGTCTCTGATTGCTGGGAGGGGAGTTGTGTGTCTGTATTACCTTAAACTTGTATATTTCTGTAAATATTCCTGTATATACTGTATATATTTGCTTGTATATTGTGCTGAGCTGTAAATAGAGCTTCATCTCTTAACTTCCAGCTCCAGCTGAGGTCTAGTCTGGGTCATTTTAAAGTGTGGGGGGGTGGGGAACTCCCAAACCGTCACAAGAACTCAGGCTTCACTTCAAGAAATTTGGCTGTCACTAAGGTGAGAAGTCTGCATCTTTCCCTCCATCCAGGTTCAGGTGCTGGTTAACACAGTCCAGGTAACTCCTACAGGTTGATCTTCCCTACCTCAGTTCTGTCCCCTTTGCTTATTCATCTGCTTCTTAACAACTCTTAACCACAAGCATGGCCAGCCACAGGAAAACTCTGGTTCATTCTACTCTAAGCCAACAGGAAAAAAACATTTTTGCAAATGCAGACTGCCACAGATGTTTGGTTAGCACTGCAGATGGACTGCAAAATCCCCCATCACCACTTCAGAACTCTCACCCTTTTCCTTTCCCAGGAGGATAAAAAATGTGTATTTTCCCCTAACGAGCGGGGCTTTGCCCTTCATTTTAACTGAAATGCTGCAACCCCTGGAAATTTGTTACCCCCTGGTCTTCCCTCTGGGCAGCAACTAGCTCAAGTTGCTCAGCTGTTGAATGTCAAGGTTAGTTTACCTCGGTTCTAAGTTTTTCCCACAAAATTGGAGAATGAGGGTAACACTGATTCCAGGAGCACCAGCCTTCACCCATGTAGACTCAACAATTTTACTCCACTTTAGTAAGCTGACTCGTCTCTCCAACTGCTGAGTGAATTCTGGCTAGGTAAAAAGGCAGGAGGAGGTGAAAGGTGAAGGGAAGAACTGCTCTTTTCAGAAACAAAACCAATACCAAAACCAGAAGATAGGCAGGAGAAACTAAGTTGGTTGGTCCATGTGATATAGAAATTAGTTGGCCCTCTGCCTCCTGGACCTAGGCTTGAATGCTCTTCCAGCACTGATCCCCCATCTGTCTCTTACTGTGCACTCCTTGCCAGACCATTTCACAGCTTTATATAGCTCAAGGCCAGGAGACTGTTCACAAGAAATTGATGTTTTTAAATTATGTTTTGCACTATGCTATAGAATAATTTTGAAGGACAGATTTTAATGTCACTTAGATTTTTGTAATAGTGACCACGTTCATAGATTTTGCTGCCTCACACTGCATGTCCAGCTTGAACATCATGAGCATTGCTTTATCTTTCTAAGCTTGCCATAAGTATCTTTTCCCAATTTCCTGATTATTTTTTTCTTTTTGTAATAGTTTAGGTCTTTTTCTTTCAATGGGTGACTAACAGCAAACAGTATTCAAAAAGCTGCTCTGTGACTACACAGAAAGCATTTTTCTGTGTATAGGGACATAAGAAGAAGAAAAGGGAAAGCAAATAGACTTACCTAAAAAAAAAAAGATACGTGCAGAAGGGGCAAGCCTCTTCTCAGTCAAACAGGAAGCCCTCTCTCAAGAAAGGCAGCATGAGTCACTAGGAGTGCACAACTGATTAACTGTTTCAACCAACAGCACTGATGAATTCCAAATCAAGACTAGGTGACTACAGGAGATTTATTCTGGCCACTAATGGATAAAATTCCACATGCAACACACAAAGTCAGCTTTGAAGAGGGGGAAGGAGAGATGGAAGAATACCACATTAACCCAAGGGGTTTCATATATATATATATATATATATTTTCATGCACACTTCTTGTTCAAAATGCTTTCTAAAACTAAGCCAATGGTTTCACCCCAAAACACACTTAACTGTGTCTTTTAACTCCACCGTGCAAAAGCTTAGCAAGAGTCACCATATGGTCTGCTAGAAAACACTCCTGTTTCCATTCAAGGTAGGAGAAGTTGAATCATTAATCATTTAGTAAAAGGTTCCAAGAAGCACCAGGAAGGCTGCATGAAAGTGATGAGAAAACTTCTTCCTGCAACCAGACATAAACCTGAGAAGGTCAAAGGACCATCTATGCAGTGTCTTTTTTTCTGTAAATTTTTTACCACTCTGGTCTTCCTTAAATTCACTAGTAGGAAGGTATTGCAACAGACCAGTGCACAGAAGACTTCTGGGCTTGAAACTTGCTGCACAGCATTCTGTATCTATGCAAAGCACATTAGAGATGGATTCCAGATGGATTCCATTGCAGATGTCCTGGAAACCCCAAACCTAACTCTTGGGAATTCATTATCATCATTATCTACTGTTTAAGGTGGCAACATAGCTCTGTACAAGCCAGGAGTATTTCAGGACCATCATTAAAGACTGCAGAGGACAAGGATTTCAAGGGGCATGCTACTGGCTGGATGATATACCATAGCTAAATATTCTGTTCATTCATCTCTAGCTCATCTGCCCCAAAGGATGGGATGAGATAGGATAAGATGAGAGGACATGGCCTCAGTTGCACCAGGGGAGGCTTAGATTTGCTATCAGAAGAAATTTCTTCACTGAAAGGGTTATCAAACACTGGAAGAGTCTCCCTAGGGAAGTGGCTGAATTTCTACCCCTGGAAGTGTCTGAAAGACACAAAGAGGTGGTGCTAAGGGACAAGGCTTAGCACAAGACGTGGTTAGGTAATGGTTGGACTCTATGATCTCACGGGTCTTTTCCAACTGAAATTATTCTATGACTCTAAACTCATTCTGAATCAGCTGCTTAATATAGCATGACTGAAAGCATGATGTTGTTTGGCTTTATGTCAGAATGGCAACCATGGCGTTTGGCATAATTCCGTACCAATTGAATATCTCGTTAGATACCTCTAGTAAAGGCCAAATTCATAACTCTCATAAATAGCTCCATTAATGGGGGTTGTATCAAAGGGATTACAGCCTTTAACTGCAGGGTCAAATTTCACCCATCTAATTAAAGTTTTATTCTGGGAAGCATGCTAGCTACTGACTTCAATGTGATTTCACAGTAACAAGTGTGGCTTTGATTGCCAGCTAGTTGAACTCATGTTGTGGTTAAAGACTAATTGCTGAAGTGAGGTTATAAATCACAGTGAAAAAGACGACAGACGTTCAGCAGACAGAATATGAGACAAACTGAGGCTGAGTAGGTGGGACTCATTAGTCACTAGAAGGCAGGTTCTGCTACTGGAGAAGCCACAACACATAGACTGACTTTGAGCATTCCTACAGATGGAACCGATGAGTAACAGCACATCGCACTTGCTACACGGCTCACTACGTGGGATCACAGTATTAGAAGCATAATATAATTGAAGCTTGCTTTCTTGGTAGATACTTAAAACTATTATTAGCTGTGTTCTCCTTTTACTTTATTTTTCTTTTTGAGGAGCAGCTTAGACATTGTGTGGGCTCTCTCCCCGTCATCTGCATGTTTGGGCTGCCTGCTGATAGGAACGTCTGCTCGCATTCGTGCAGGCATGTTGATTTGGATACAGGAGACACATACAAACAGCCTGCATGTAGCAATATAGCTGAAAAACACCCATGTACAATCTTATCAATACATTCAGTCCACCTATCTTCTTGTGCAGGAGCAAGTATGAGCATGCTTATTGTCCATCGCTTTGTGAAGTTTCCTGCCTCCTCCAGCATGGAAAACTGTTAGCTCTAAAATAGGTCATATCATTATGAAAAAGCATTTTCCAAGCAATATGCCCCTGAGGCCCTTCACATTAAGAGCATCTTTTGAACTGGATAAATACTGTTCTGCTATTTCCCAATATCAACTGCACATTTCTATGATAATGGCCAAGCATGGCCTGGCTGGAAGCAACTCTGAAAGCGGATCGCATGATCTGCAAGATCTACAAGAGTATGTGTGAGGGAAGGCTCCCAGGCCTCATGATAGGATACTATCTGCTTCTATTGCACTGTCGATGGTGTAACTCCATGACTTGAGGTTTCAATTATTCTCTGTAAGTTTGACTTGTTCCCTTTAAGTAGAGATGAACACTGAACCCAGTCAGGTGGTAAAGACTCCTCTCCTCACTGAAGGGAAGACCATCTCTGTCAGTTTCTCTGCCTGTTACACGCTGGAAGAAACTGCTTGTTCCTTCCATTTCCCAGGCATCAAACTAATCAAGACTTAATCACTAAAGACTAGATTAATTCCTAAGTGCCCCAAGCACAAGCAACAACATTACTGAAATTAATCCTTTTGCAGTATCAATTTGTGAACACTTTCCTCTGTATCTCCTGATGGAGCTTGCTTGACTTCCCAGGAAACAAGTGACAGCTTTCATTCCTGTCCTGCAACTAAGGATTGGTAAATGTCACCACAGCTGCATTTGCAATTAGGATACCTGTTCCTAAAGACTGGAGGGAAGCTGGTAGGGTATTTTTCGGAGCACTCAAACAGAGGATCCTGTAAAGCTACCGCTTAGCTCAAGCAGAAATCAACTTTCCCATAAACTCATGCAGACCATCACAGCCTGTTTATTGGCTTTTAACAGATACTCCCTAATTATTAACCTCAGGGGCAAGATTAACATTTTCTTTTGATAAATATGGAGATGCCACGGTGTGTTATGAAATACCAGTCTTTCAGGGTGGAACAATTCTGTCATCTTGTTTACATACAGCTCTTCTCCAGTATCATCTTTCTAACAAATATTTTATCACATTACTTCTACTCCTTCCCACATGCCCCTAGCAATGCTTATTATATTTTACCATTTTCCTAATGACTCATTTCTGAAGTTAAGTCTTTCAACTCGGTGAAGTGAAAACCTGGTGTTCTGAAGGAGGGAGAGTGACATTAATGGTTGTGACCCTCTGCATCCTTAAATACTAAGGGTTGACTATCCCTCAACATTTTCTAGCCCAAGGGCTAGCTACCTCTCAGCGGCCAGACTGCTTCTAGAAGAGCTAAGCTAGGAAGATTTGTAGGACTTTTATACCTCTCAGCTTTCTGAAGCTGGGATCTGATGATATTTAGTTCATACCTCAGTGCCCAAAGGACATCCTAAGAGCTGCTCTGACCGGTAGCTCCTGTAGTCTAAGAAAATGGGGACTTGCTAAAATGCAACAAATGTTCTGTCCACATCTGCTTTGCTGGATTTTCTACCGTGCTGGTTTAAGGCTAATTGGCATATATTAATAGAGAAACTTACACTCTAGGCTGTGAAGGAAAACAATGGTGATGTCTACTTCACTCATAGGCTTGCTGAGATGTTTAGGAATAAGAAACCCAAAACAAAAAAAGATAGGAGNGGTCTCTGATTTCTGGGAGGGGAGTTGTGTTTCTGTATTACCTTTAACTTGTGTATTTCTATAAATATTCCTGTCTATAGTGTATATCTCTGCTTGTATGTTGTGCTGAGCTGTAAA
Source organism: Semnornis frantzii (assembly GCA_013399775.1). Lineage (NCBI taxonomy): Eukaryota > Metazoa > Chordata > Aves > Piciformes > Ramphastidae > Semnornis > Semnornis frantzii. The sequence continues at coordinate 14,578 of VWYK01030307.1, read as the reverse complement.
TAGAGCTTCATCTCTTAACTTCCAGCTGGCTGAGTTCTAGTCTGGGTTATTTTATAAGTGTGTGGGGGCAGGGAACTCCCAAACCGTCACATCTACCTAGCCCATTACACTGACTTTCCAGATTCACTCTGCTGTACAACCTTACTTTTAGAAATACTCCATGGTGAGTGTTCTGGGGCCCTGCAGAAGGGGAGAAGGGACTGTTCCCCGAGGAGTTGGTTGACATAGTAATTTTTGGACTGAAGATCCCACTGGCAACACACCAGACATAAAGCACCAGTTCCTGGATGTAAAAGTGTTTTACAGTTTCTTACTACAGCAACAGGACTCTCCAAGCACAGAAAACCACTTTCAGTCATCAACTCTTGGTTAAGGGACTTTGCTCACACTTAAGCCGACAGACACAATGTTTCCCTAGTACCAGGGAAGCCATGCTCCATCTCAAACCCCTACCAACAGGAATGCCCATCTCTTCACAAAACCACCTAAAATCAGTCTAGTAACCAGTCCACTATTCTTTTCCTTTTCTGTTTCACCCAGGAAAGGAAAAATCCATCCATTTAAAACTTCTGTCCAACCACGTAACTATATTTTTTTGCACACAATTGTTAATGAATCAGCTCCTATTTATGCAAATTCAAGGTTACATCAGATCTTTTGTTATTTTCTATTGGAAATACCCCCTATTTCAACACCTTGACTGATTTTCTCAGATTTCTCATTTTTTTCCATGGAGCAGCATGTAAAAAGGGGTCCTGGAACCACTGGAACCTTTGCTGTCATCATTTGAGAGAAGCCATTGCTTTTTATAGTATCCTTTTAAGATTAGTCATAATGAAGGAGAGGTGAGGAGAAAGTTCTTCACTGAGTCATTCACTACTGGAATGGGCTGCCCAGGGAGGTGGTGGAGTCACCGTCCCTGGATGAGTTCAAGGCAGATTTGGATGGGCCACTTGGTGTCATGGTCTAGTCTTGAGGTCTGTGGTAACAGGTTGGACTTGATGATCTTTGAGGTCTCTTCCAACCTTGGTGATACTGTGAAGCATAGCAGTCATGTCCTCTGAATTTGTTGTCTTTTTGCATGAAAAGCAGTAAAACTTACTGTGCAGAACCTTTCTGATCCCCTTGTATGACCTGCTTAGTGGATGACAGAAAGGCTGTAGACATTGCTTACATGGAATTTGGCAAAGCCTTTGACACTGTCTCCCACAGCATCCCCCAGGAGAAACCGTCTTCACATGGCTTGGATGGATGCATACCTTACTGGCTAAATAACTGGCTGGACAGCCAAGCCCCAAGTGGTGGTGAATGGAAGTAAATCCATCTGGCAACCAGTCACAAGTGGTGTTCCCTAGGGCTGAGTTTTGGGGGCAGTCTTGTTTAATATCTGTACAAATGATCTGGAGGAGGAGATTCAGTGCACCCTCAGTAAGTTTGCTGATGACATCAAATTGGGTAGAAATGTGATCTGCTTGAAGGTAGGAAGGCTCTGCAAAGGGATCCTGACAGGCTGGATTGATGGGCTGAGGTCAGCAGTATGAGGTTTAAAAAGGCCAAGTGCCAGGTCCTCCAATTGGGTCACAAAAACCCCAGGCAAGACTACAGGCTTGGGGAACAGTGGCTGGAAAGCTGCCAGGTGGTGAGAGACTCAGGGGTGCTGCTCAACAGCTGGTGGAAGCACCAGGGGAGGCTTAGATTGTGTATTAGGAAGAATTTCTTTACTGAAAGATTGGCCAGGCACTGGAATAGGCTGCCCAGGGAGGCAGCAGTGTCACCATCCCTGGGTGTTCAAAAAACAAGTAGACATGGCACTCCAAGATATGGTTTAAAGGCCATGGTGGTGTTAGGTCAATAGTAGGACCATGATCTCAAAGGTCTTTTCCAAGTGAAACAATTCTATAATTCATTTAGTTGTGTGTCGTGTGTGTGTCCCCCTTTTTTTTTTTTTTACTTTCCTTTTAAAAGCTGAACTTTGTTTGCACATTAGTGCCACTGAGAAAGAGAATTTCACCACCAAAACACAAGCTACAATCCCAATCACAGCAATAAATATTTGTTCAACTTCCTTTGAAAGAAAAACAAAACCACATATGTGTATAGAAAGCCAACCTGTTCTTCATGACAGAACACCAACTGGTGAGAACTGCATGATGACTGTGAAGAGCTGACAATATTAATTAACGTCACTGAGAGCTTCAGCAGAATCTTGAGACACAGATGTTGCAGAGAGAATTGAAGCAACCATTGATTACTTCAATAATTTTAGAAACAACCAGTCCATTTAACAGAAGAAAAGTAGTCAGAAAAGGGCAAATAGCAAGACCTGGCTTTTCAAAGTTGAACGCTTGGTCACTACCTCCTATCTATGATTGGTATATTGTTTTTTTCAGACAATAATACATGACTTCTGATTGCAGGCTCTCTTCAAACAAACTTTCTAATTACTTCCATTGCTATAACTGAGCTACTGAAGAAGCTTTATTAGCCCCTGCCAGACCACCAGCCCTTTAAGAAATGTTACTCTTCCCTCCTATTTATGTGTGTATTAATGAATAGTCACACAAACGAGAGCATGTGCATTATTACTGTGAAACTATGATCAAACCCTGAGATGGTATGAATGATTTTCACCTTTGTGCTGCTGCTTCCTGGATCCTAAGTTCTGATTGCAGTGAAGACTCCTATCTAGGAATGAGCTTCACTCCTATTTTATCATAGTCGAGTTTGTTTCCTTAGCAGTGACTGAAAGGGCTGACAAGAGGTAGATGAGAAATACCTCAGCTCAGAATACATTCTTATGATCCTGTTCTAAAAGCCTTCTCCATTCCCTCAGCAGAATATTTTAAATCTCCAAAGCTAGACAACAGTGATGTAACTTAACAATTATTTTTTCGAGCTGTTCCTTGACAGGCGATACAAGCTTCGAGCCTCAGCTCAGAGATGATCTCCACTCTGTTATATACTGACACTATGTAGAGGTACTAAGAGTACAGGTAGTAATAGTTTAAAAAAGCACTGCAGTGTCTGCTTTCTCCTCAGTTAGATCCCTGTCCTTCCAAGGGGACTACTTTCAAAGGGAGGAAAGCAGAGAAGAAAGCGAGCAAACAACTGTGATCACATTTTACTAATGTATAGTAAATACATTAAAATGAACAGTAACAGCAGTTTGTGTTGCTAATAATTACAACCACAGATATAACAAACACAGACTCTAGTTCCCAGCTCATTCAAACCAATAGAAGACCTCTCTCTGAATGTCTGTTTGGTAACAGATGTGGTAACAGTTTCCATATCTGCCAATAAGTTTTGTAACACAGGCTGGAGGAGTTAGAGATGGAGGGGAAAAAAGAATTCAGCCTGTTCTCTGTGGAGGAGCCTGGCACCCCGATAAAAGATCTTACAGCAATTCATTCTGTTATTTGCAATTGTTGCCATTCTTCCCCCTCTTATCTTCCCAAGGTACTGTCCACTGCTGACAATGAACATGTTGGTGCAAAAAATGATACTGGTTCCTAGTCATCACTCCCTCAGTATCTTGGTCTCCATCTTTCCTTTTCCCTCTCTCCTCCACACTCCACATGGAACTGTTTTCTCCTTGTTTAGTCAGCAGCATGCTGACAGTTCTGCCCTTTTGGATCTGCTTCCAAATTACGAACATGAAATCTTAGCCATGGACTCAAAGAGCCAACGCTTGCTTGATCAATTACCAAAGTTGAGTGCTTTAGTAATTGATCACCTGGGATAAAATATTTAATTAGTACAAATATTTGTTTCTATAGAATTGTTACTGAGTTCAAAGCCTGTCTATATAATAAAAAATATATATGTAGCCCTCTTATTTGTTTTTACAAATAGTAAAAGTAACCCATGCTCAGATATGTCCTCAAAAGCTCTTCCTGGTAGGAGGTAATTTAATCTCATGAAGAACAGATCCAGAACTCAGTTTCACCCCTGTAAACATTATCAATCTTTGTGCTGTTCTGACTCTCGAGAAAGTGGGTTTAAAGCCAAGTATGGGATCAGTTTACACATCCTGTCATATAGCATCAAGGCTTACAATTAGGGCACCCAATTTGTATCCAAGATTAATACAGAAACAATCCTGGGTGACTTGTTACATTTCTAATCTTCCACAACAATGTCAAAGTACTAGCAGTAACAACACAATTTTAAAGAATTTCACACAAATAGAAGCAGTTCATAATCCAGGAGAGGGGGTATAAAACCAGCTATAAAACCAGTATGTAACAGCTATGAAGCTGTTAGCTCTTAATCTGGATTTGAGAGCGATCCTGGAAATGCAAGGGAGTCAACCTATATACTACATCTATCTTTAAAGCGGAAGTTTTAAGTTAAGAAGTGATGCACTGCTAGAAGTACAGTGACAAAAACTTGCTGTCTGTAGCTGTAAGACTGTGAGCAGCCTGATTTTACTTCTACATCACTGTCAATTTCAGCGATAACCCAGAGACAGAGTGTTGTTCCTAATATAACAAGGTTCTTCTTAGCTGAAGATTGTCCAGATGCAGCCAAAGCTAACACTAACTTTGAGACTCACACAAATATTATCCTATACCTGTCCTGGCCTTGTAGGATTAATCAGTAGCCACTGTTCTAATGCTGAGCTGACCGTGGATGGGCATCCTGACTGGAGAATGTGTAAATTTTGTGACCCTATGGAAATACACGCATACAAGAAGAGTGGAAGAGGAGATCATAACCTTGAGAAGTGAAAGCACATGCTGAAAAACCTCAGAGCCAAATTCAGGGGAGAGAAGCTGAGTTGGAATGGATGGGGCAAGACACTTCCCAGGTAATAAAATGTCACAACTGGGATGAGGGGGAAAGGCACTGTTCACATAAACCACTGATAAACGATTCCTACAATGCTGACACTAGCCTCTAGAAAACTCACCACAATTCTAGAGCTTGTAGGGTTGCTGTATTCAACCAGATGTGATAGCTGGGCTCAGCAAGGATTTGCAAGTTCATCACTCTTTATACTTCACTGTCTATACTTACTGAAATCTTTTGTACAGACATTCTCAGGGACTTGAAAAGAAAAATTAAAAAGTAAAATCCCTGTGAAATATCAAGAAATCTTGCAGTCCTGGAAAGTCATTACACAATCAGATCATACTTTTTCCTAACACTCTGGAGACACTTAGGTCACTGTAAAGGTCACACCTACCTTCATTCACACAAGTAAATCTTACAGAGATCACCACCTCGCTTCATGGATGGTCTGCATGTACAGGTAAGTTCTTTAAGTTTTTGAACTTACATCACTCTCCTTCTAAGTATATTAAGCTCAAAAAGGGCAAGTCATGATGGTTACAAAATACTGCACACCACCCCCCTCTCAAAAAATCCCAAACAAACAATACCAAAAAAAGCCCACCAACAAAATTTCTTATTTTTTTCCTTTTCCCACAGCAGGTGCCTTCAGACTACTCAATCTCATCCTTTCTGTCCCTTCGAGTTGCTACATGCTACCGAGAAACTTATCAATACCCTGTCAGAAACACCCACCTCTGGCACATTCTCTCAGACACTGTGCTTTCTAAAGAGAGCTGTTAATTCCAGGCTTAAGCACACTTCAGAGTAAATAAAACTCACAAATTCAATTTAAAGATACGCAACATAATGACACTATATGTTTCAACCTAGACATACTCAGCACTGAGGTTTACAGTTCTGCAAGACAGGAAAGCAAATCTTTCTTCCACCAACATTTAGGAGGCACAGCTGAAGGAAAGCAGTTGCTAAACAAATTCACTGTAACAGGCACTTTCAGCTTGTAGCTTCTAACTTCTCTCACAATAAACTTCAAATAACCCTAAGGTCATCTGGAACAATTGTTATCAAGAAGATCGTTTTATTGTGGAATAAAACGCAGCTGAATTCTAGAGCTGCAGGCTCCCTGGAAGTGAAGGAGGGGAAAATCCATTTAATACAGACAGATCTAAAGTTATGCAAGTAGGAAGATTAAATTAAATGCCCTTTACAGGACAGGCAGCTTCTGAGAAAACCCTGGCTCGCAAAGGGACACAGAGATCACTGCATGTAACTAACAGAAGTTCCCACTGTGCAGCCGTGGGAAAGAAAAGTTCATCCCATTGGGTGAACGGACAGGGGAATACTGAGCAGGAGGTTACTATCCAGACGTGACACTAACAAGAGCCTGCCTGGAATCCACCATGCTGCAAGAGTGGCCAGGGAGAATAACGGTAGGAGCTCTGGAGAAGAACAGCCAAGCTGCTCCTCCTGGGAAGCACCTGCCTTCCCGGAAGAGACCAAAGGAACCCAATCTCTTTATCTCTAGAGAATGCTAAGTGACTATTTCGTATTGCCCTTAAATAGTTGAGCAGAGAGACACGTTTTGAAGCTAGAAAGTTAGATAACCTGACAAAGGCATTACAAGATCCAGTAGCCAGAAGACAGAGTCAGAAAAGTTCAAAGTGAAGAGAATAACAAGAGTCAAACATTTAACAATGAGATTAACAATCAGAGCGAATTGTCCAGGAATGTAGTCAATTCTCCACCGCTGGAAGTCACTCTACAATCAAGATTGTTTGGAGAGGATGAAGGGCCAGGCCTCAGACTCACTGAGGAACAGTATATGCTTCATACCATGGAAGATGTTGGACTATGAGACCATGACAATGCCCTATGATTCTAATAAACCCGCCAGCAGCACTGCTTTCTTCTCCTAAGAGAACAAGAAGGGTGAAGGAAAAAACCATGAGGGAAGCCAAGACCTGTATAGGGCACAAAATATACGCTGATCTATGGATCCCGCAAGTCTCAGACTGGGCGCTAGGAAGCTCAGCCGCAGTTCTGTCACTGACTTCGTTCGGCTGGGGGACAGCCAAGCCCCTCCAGGAATCCAAACGCGGCCGCATGACGGCGCGCGGAGCCGCTCAGCGCCCCGGCAGCGAGCTGCCGGCGCCAGGCAGACACGGTGACCGACGCCAGGTGACCGTCAGCCGGCGAGCCGTGACCTGACTGCAACGTCCCAGCCCGCAATCCGCGCGGGCCACCGCCCCGTCCCTAGCCCAGCACCCCCCGGGACCTCTGGTGTCGGAAACACCTGTCCCGGAATACATCGCTACGCCCGCATGTCTATTCCCGCCCTGCCTCGCCCCTGGGGCGGAGGGGCGCTGACGGCCGCCCTTTCGCCGTGAACCCGGTGCTGAGATGGGGGAAGGCGGGGGCCAGGGCTGCCCCCCGCGGCGGCGCCCTCCGGGGCACCTTCGCGCTGCGACACCGCGGCCGCCGGCACGTTGCCGTGACGACCGCACCGCTGCTGTGGCGACTGCGCTGCGCATCCGCCCGCCGCAGCCCCCCGGTGCGGCGTGGCGGCGGTGGGACACCTTGTTTTTTGTTCGTTTGGGTTTTTTAAAGTTTTCCGCGCTCTCCAGAAGGCAAAGCTGCTTCCAAGAGCCGGTAAAACACAGCAAAGGGTTAGAAGCCCCCTCGGGGCTGACCTGGCCGTCCCCCTCGCCCAGGTGGCCGCTTTGCGAGCGGTCACAGCTCCCACCTGCCGCGGAAGAGGGCACGGCTCACCCGAGCACGCTTCCCAGACACGGCGCTGGCCGCTCGGCACTCCCGCACTGGGAAAGGCCGCTAGGGCTAGGCAGTCCCCCGCCTCGCTGTCCCGGCGTGTCCTGGTCGCTCGTCCACGCACCGACCTCGCTCCCCTCCGGCTTGCTGGGGTGAGGGTGTGGAGGTGGTCACTATTCCCCCCTCTGTTCATCCCGCCCCTTCCCTCCGCGGCAGTGCCGGGGGAGCCGCGGGCACGCCGCTGCCGCGGCCAGGGATGACCTTGCAGAGAAATTTATCATCCGGGCAGGAAAACAAGTCCTTCCTCGGGTGCACAACGGCAGCAGGAGACGCCCCACTTACGCACCGATTACTGCCGACTACGAAGAGGCAGCAGCGGCTGGAGGTTCAGGCAGGCAGGCCCCTGTCAGCCGCCGCCCGGGAAGCCGAGTCCAGCGGCCACTCACAGCTGCGGCGGTAGCTGGCGCGNCGCCAGCCCTCCCAAATGGAGGGCGCAAACACCTACCTGGTTCCAGGTAGCCTTCCTCGCTCACGCCAGCCACACCTCGGGCCGCGCCCGGGTTTTATAGCCCGCGAGCCGGAGGCTCCTGCTCTCCATCAGGCGCACAGCGCCGAGCAAGAGCTCTTCAGCCAGCAGCTGTGCCAGAGCCCGGACCGTGCGCCGGAGCTTGCTCTGCGTTGCCTTCTTCACCAGCCGATTCTTTCCTGCTCCTAAAACAACTACACGCTAAGCTTCCGCACAGCAGAAGAATCAGAACTGTAACATCCCAGCTGCAGGTTCCGTCCACCTTTGGTAGTTCCGCTTGCGCCAGTTTAGGAGGCTGCCTACGGACAGCTATCGAGGCACCTGACGAGCCGTTTGTCTGGAGGCTTGTACAGATTTGCTCGGGGAATTGCAGTGTACGCAAATGCGGATCAGCTCTTAGTGCCTTCAATTTGGATTGTTTTCGATAGGCAAATTTGGCTTCCTGTATGAAGCTCTGCCCCGTTTGCCTGGAAGGAAAAAAAAAAAAAAAAAGAAAAGAAAAAAAAGAAAAAAGGCAACCCCAGATCCTAGCAAAAATGTTAGTAGCAGAAGACTTTTTGGGTCAGGACTCCTAATTGTCTGGAAATCTTTGATCTAATTTCGGTTTATTCCCACCAGTGTGGAATTTTATCTCTCTCTGCTGCAATCACAGGAAATGGTTCTGCAGTGCACAGAGATGCAAGTTAAACACAGGTTTTCAACTGAGATTTTAACTCTTCTACATCCTTTCAAGGGTAAATAGGAGCAGGATTTCCAAAACTATAGGACAGCTTGTGAGGAGAACTGTGTTGCAATCTGGAGAAGAGGACCTAAAAAAACCTCAACCAACCAACCCGCTCCCAAACCCCTCTATTTATCATAAATATCAATGAATCATATTGTCTTGATCCATATGAATAGACCCATACTTTGTTCACTGCTCTGGAAAATACTGTCAAACTCAGTTACTGATTCAAAATCTCTTTGAGTCATGGTTTAAGTGGTCATGAAAACCTCTTACATTTTCCGCTGTTACATATATACTTTGTTCCCCAACAACGGCCACTAAGACCAACACATATTTATGTAATAACTGTTCCTAAATGTGGCTTTATGGCAGTTATTTAACCATGCAAAAATAATGCCTATATTAAATATTCACCAACAATAACAACTTTTTCACATGTGCCAAAACCACATTGGAAGTACTCTAAAGATCCTGAACATACCAAACACAAGAGAACCTCACTGGAGGAGCAGGGAGAGTGGAGACAGCATCAAACTTTATCAGGGAAAGGAATTGATTCACAGGACTAGTGCAGCCAGGGATTCCTGGTAGGTCTTCTCTATTTCCTTCTCTTCATAATCTTGCAACTTTTTGTGCTGCTCTGGAGGGCTGCATGGAGTCCAGACCTCATCCTCCTCATGACTGAGTCAGGGAACACAAGATCAGGTTGGCAAACGAGTTCAGTTTCTCTTATTCTGCTATATTACCAATTTTTAAAGAAACACTGCCAAACTTCCTAGAATTAATCCTACTGCTGGTAACATTACTACAGTGACACTTGCCCTATTTTGTTAAGGAAGGAAGGCTGGGTGATGCAATTTCCTTTTGTCAGCAATTGTACTTTTGATTTATGAAGAGTTAGCTGTAGGCATTTACAGACCTTGCTGCTGTGAGGACTTCACCAGACTTGCTTCACTAGGGTCTGCTCAGCAACAGACAGTTATGATTAGTGCAGTTTTCCTAATTTTCCTAAACATAAAGTTCCTTGTCAGAATTTTTAAGAAAGACTGTTTCTGTGAATAAACCCCTTAGGTCTGAGATACAAAAATCACAATTTTGGCACTCAGTTAAGTAGTTAGTTAATTGTGCAAGCTAGTCAAACTTCTACAATGTAGCTTTAATACTCACTGTCATTTGTGTCTTCCTCCCCATATCTAAGTCACTGAAAATTAACACTGCTCCCTTCCAGAGTAGCCTTCCCTGCCCTGGAGGAAATAACCTGCCTGAGCATTCTTGCTGAGGAAATCACATAGATGGCTGCTTACCTTTAAACACCATGCTTCATGCTTACTAAAGTCAACGGAACACAATTAAAATTCAGTGTGCGCATAGGTCTCAATAATATAGAGAATAATAAAGAATGAAACCTTTTAAACTTGCAAAGACTGACCAGAGGGAAAGCATGAATTTGAAACTGCAAGAGGAATTATGTATTAGGCCAGAGCTTTGGGCAGCAGGAGCTTGGATTTTCTAAAAGCTACCAGAATACAGTTAATCACCAGAAATGGCAGCCACATTTCTACAGCACCTTTGAAGACTCTCCTGTTTTAAAATTTCCTCTTCAAACTCTATCACCACCTGGCTAAAAGAAAGTTTTTAACTGTAGCTGAAAAATTAATAGAGCTGACATTTTAAAAAAATGAGTAGTGCTGTGTATAGCATGTTGAGAAGATGTGTATGTGGCCTAAACTAGTGTAGTTTTGTTTATTTCAGTAGTGATATGCCCATTTACATTGGTGTGGAGAAGGCCTGTTTATTGCACTGCTTCTGCCATATTTCTCAATATGTTTTCGATCTTCTGTAGAAGACTTCTTCTTAAATGTAGCATCTTTCATGTCTTTGGGAAAAGGAATTCTGAGTACCTCAAAAAGTAAATAAAAGCAAAACTCTTCCCAGGCAGTACTCCAGCTGAAGGTTGACTTGAAAAGAGCAATGAAAATCACACTTGTGAAGATAACCATTTAACATTTAAAATCTTGTGAAGACACCAACACTTTTTCTTCCTGTTAATATAAAACACCAAGTGAATGAATGGATGGATATGTTCACTTTGGGCTGGGAGCTGAGCTCAAAATCTATGAGTCCTCTGACATGATAGCTGCAGCCAGCAGCCGTACCTTTAAAGACAGATCTATCATGGATGAAAATGATACACGAGGTGAGGTGGTGCTTCTGTTTTGTGATCATGCACTTTCTGCAGAGCTAATATTCATTCCATATGTTACACAGCATCTCACTCTCCCTTTACCTCTCACATACCTAATGAGCTGTACTGGGCCTCTCACAAATGGATGCGCTCTTCAGCCACAGTAATGACACTCCTGGATCATTAGACTGGGACTGTTAACACAATTTATGACCAGAAAGAATAGGTTTTGTTGGTCATAGCTACTTTAAGAATGTTTCCCTTAAGCATTATGGTCTTTAGGAAGAAAGAGATATAAAGAAAACCACATGGAACAAATCGTATGCCATTGTGAGGGAACTCAGTATTTGGGGTGTTTATCTGTTTCACAGTTGTTCTAAATCACTATGAATCCATATGCTAGTTATTGTACCTCAGGCAGCTATGTCAAATTTCAGTTGAAAATATGAAAGGATGTGAATTTCTACTGGGTTGTGAAAATGTCTTTGGCCCTTACCATGCACCTCTTGACAATTTTTTGCTTATGACTGTGCTATGAAGGTTCTCAAGGGGAACTTCAGCTACTCCAATATATAGAGGAGTGGCAGCACGGCAGACCTTAGGCATTCCTGAAGGTTCTTGGAGTGCATCGTCATCTTTATCCAAGTGACAGGAGACAATGAGGAGAGGTACTCACTAGACCTCATACTCACCAACGAGGAGGATGTGAAGGTCAAAGGCAGCCCTAGCTGCAGTGGTGTCCCAGGTTGGGAACTACAAGGTTAAAAAAATCCTCTAGGGACTAGAAGATTGTTTTTCAATCCCGTCATTCTGCTATCTCTTCATAAACTCAGGGCCAGGCCAGCTTGCTCTCCTTTCCTCCCTCTGCAGCCCTGTGTCTGGCAGGAGCTGCTTTATCAGGACAAACACGAAAGGCGCAGGCCTGGTTTGGGGCTTCCAGAGGCTGTGTTTAGGCCTCTTGGATGGCAGAGGCATGAGGTGGGGGGAGGATTGGAGCACTGGGGAGTATAGATTTAGTTTTGGGTTGGGGGAAAATTCAAGGGGGTTTGCCTATGGATTTGTATCTGCCTTGTAATTTCTATCTGTAACTCTCTAAATATAATTCTGCTTTTTCTTCAATTAATTTGAGAGCTTCACTCTGTCAGCTCTTTAAGCCCATAACAAGTGGCAATGATGTGGTGGAGTCTGGGATCCTGAAGGAAGGAGGATGGTAACAAACAAACTCTCAGCCCTTGAGTTCAGGAGAGCAGAGTTTGGCATTATCAAAGACATAGCTGGTAGAGTTCCATGGGCTGAGGCCTTCAGTGGGAGAGAGGCCCATGAAAGCTGGTTAAGATTTAAGTATTACTTCCTCCAAGCTCAAAAGCTGTTCATCTCAATGAGGAGAAAGTCAGGTAGAATGCCAGGAAGCCTGTGTGGATGAACAAGGGGCTCCTGGCCAAGCTTGGACAAAAAGGAAATGTAAAGGAGGAGGCGGCAAGGAAGGGTAACCTGTCAGGAATACAGATTGTCAGGGCATCCAGTTAAGAAAGCTAAAGCCCAGCTGGAACTGAATCTGGCTGGGGATGTCAAAGACAAGAAGAAGGGCTTCTAAGGGTGTGTAAGTAGCAAAAAGACGACTAGGGAAAATACAGGCCCATTACTGAATGAGATGGGGAGCCTGGTTACGCAGCACATGGAAAAGGCTGTAAGAATGCCTTCATCTCACTCTTTACTAGCAAGATTGTTCCTCAGAAATCCCAGGTCCCAGAGACCAAGAGAAGACTGGAGCAATGAGGACACAGTGCTGGTGAACAAGGATCAGATTAGAATACTGGACACACACAAGTCTATGTGTCCAGATGGAATGCACCCAGAACTGCTAAGGAAGGTGGCTGATGCTATTGCAAGGCCAGTCTCTATTTTCAAATTATCATGGAGACTGAAAGTATCTGAAACCTTGAGGAAAACAAATGCCACTGCTGTCTCTAAGGGCAAGAAGAAGGACCCAAGCCAGTCAGCCTCACCTCAGTCCTTGGAAGGTGATGGAGCACCTAAAACCATCTCTGGGCACATGAAGGTTCAGAAAGTCATCAGGAGTATCCAACATGTCTGGATTTGTAGATGAGGAGAGCAGTGATTGTTCTTCACCTAGGCTTCAGGAAGGCTTTCAACACTGACTTGTGTGAGATCTTCATGGAGAAGCTGATGTCCAGATGTGGCAGGAAATCTAGTTGTAGGCTGGTCACTAGTGGTGTACCCAAAGGATGAAGACTGGGTTAAGGAATACTCTCATTTATGATCTGGATGATGGAGCAGAGTGTACCCTCAGCAGATCTGCTGTTGACACAGATTTGGTAGGAGTGACCGATACACCAGCTCATTGTGCTACCATCCAGAGGAACCTCAACAGGTTGGAGAAATGGGCTGACAAGAACCTAAAGCATTCAGCAAAACCCTGTGCCTAGGGAAGAAAAACCCCAGGCGCCAGTATATGCTGGGGCTAATAGGCTGGAAGGAAGCCTTGATGTGAGGGGGACTGCATTGGCACAGTAGCCCAGAGAAGCTGTGGAGTCTTGCAGGTATTCAAAACCCACATAGATGTGATCCCAGGCAGGCTGCTCTAGGTGTCCATGCTTGAGTACAGAAATTGAATCAGAAAACCTCCAGAGGCCCTTTCCAACCTCTGTTAGTCTGTGATACCTTTGTTCTGGTGGGAACCTTTGGTCATTGTGTTGTGACACTTAGGTTTCCACCCTTAGTGTCTAAGCAGGACATTTGAATATGATTCATTTCACATTCTGCTCTTCCCATTTAACACATATTCTGTATTTTTGTCATTGTGATACTACACGTGAAACATACCACACCAAAAAAATAACCTTCCCCATTCTTAGCAAATTAAAACAAACCTTTTGATGAGTCAGTAATTTATACTGTTTATCTCCTTTTGTGTCAACAAAACCGAGATCTGGAACAAGGCATAATCAGAAAGATTATAGGCATAATGAGTTGATTTATTACATACTCACCACATGGTATTCTGGTGCATATTCAATTGTAATGATGTCAAATAAGCCAACTGGAAAAGCTCTCTGCTCTGACAACCACTGCCTACTGTGAGCAGTAAATTAGGCTAATGCAATATCAAACACATGGGGGCTCTGGATTCAGAGTCCTCTCTGTACTTTAATTATATCCAATGTATATAACCAAAACCTTTTGATAATTTTAGAACTGCAGGGAGAAAAAAAAGTAAATCACTCAGGGTTTCTTTTAAGGAATGGTTGTGAGTGTTGAAGGTACATGTAAATGAAATACTCTCCCAATATATTTCTGTGATGTGAGACCACTCTACAGCTTGTACCTTTGCACCAAGTTTAAGAAAGTGTTTGTTCTAATACAGGGTCTAATTTTGCCTACTTCCTTGGTCCATGAAGTGTTATTCCAGATGTGTAAAGTGTCATTCCAGAGGGGAACATACTTTGGCAGGGCTACCGCAGCTACTTCCATACTTTCACATTTTGTTGCATGAGATGGGAACTTCTCTCCATGCTATCAAAAGAATCATTCCCTAGTGTGCTGGTTTGAGGCT
>VWYK01030301.1:68870-122213 GCA_013399775.1 Semnornis frantzii | reverse complement strand
TCTAAATAAAAAGGCAAGAAAAGGAAAGGGTTGTGCTGTGTGTGTGGAGAAGAGCTCTTCAGGGTCAGGTGGACAGGATGTTTTTCATTTGGGAGTTTTTTGGGGGGCTGGGTGGAGATAGATTTGGGCTGGTTTAGGGCTGTGATTGGGATAGTGTGGGGTTCTTGGGGAAGTCTGAGGGGCTGTAACAAGTTAAATGCTGCCCAAAAGCCTACAGCCAAAGTAAAAATGAATTTGCTAAAGCCAAGACCCAGAGATCAGGATTTACTGAACCACAGAGGTCAGGACAGTTCTCCAGAGCTCAGAATACACCCAGGCACAGCTGGAGGTGTTCCATAAGTCAGCCCTGGACAAGATCACCCATCCCAGTTTGAGAAAGCAGGGATTCTCAGGAGCAAGGGTGCTGTTAAACCACCCTCTGTCCCCTCACCACTGTGAGCAGCAGTGGGAGTGTTGAGAGCACCTAGAACTCCTTTGGGTTCCCATCTGTTTTCTACAGATGTTCCACAAGCTCAGGAAGAAGCCAGAGGCCCTCAGGAAGCTCAAAGGAGCTTCTATCCAGAGAGGCCCAACAGTGCCATCCTTGGGAATATTGGCTGCACAACCACAGTGTCAGGAGTTCCAGGATTGATTATGCTAACATTCCATTGGAGTGGCACTGCTGGGTGAAGAACCTACTGAGCTTTCAACCCAAGTGACCCTGGAGTCTGTGTCTGACTTCCTGGGTGCTAGTGACAGGGCAGCTCTCAAGCAGCCGTTTTATTACCAAGACAAGTAAACCCCACTTGTTCCTTAGATAATAAAAACATTGCCCAATAAAATCCAATCAAAAATGGAATTCAGCTGAAAGATAAGAAAAACAACAAAAAACTGCCAAAGCAAAAATGAACCCACAAAATAAAAACCCAACTCATAAACAAGCTCATGAGAGAGGACTTGGGCTGAGAGAATGATGTCAAATTGCCAGGAGGGCATCAGCTCCACCTCACTTCAGCCAAGGAGAGGCAAAGAAGGTGCCCTGGTGCCCAAGCTGAGTTGTTGATTTGCTTTTGCTGCCAAATCTGAAGGAGAAAAAAAAAGATCAGATTGGGGATGGAGAAGGTTCAACACTTACTTCTAGAGTTTATGAATCCATATCTCACCTCCCACCTCTCCCTACCAGAAGGTGCTGCTCATGAACCATTATGCAGCTTGCATCATTAACATAGCACTAATTAGGAACAGGAACTCCAGAACTGGGTCAAAAAAATTGTTTCATAGAATGGTTTGGGTTGGAAGGGACCTTACAGATCATCCAGTTGCATGGGCAGGGAGACCTCCCAGCACCCAGGTTGCTCAAGGCTTCATCCAACCCAGCCTTAGATACCCTCGGGGGCATCTACAGCCTCCCTAGGTAACCTGTGCCAGTGTCTCCCCACCCTCATGGCTCAAGAATTTTCTCCTCATCTCCAGCCTCAATCTCTCCCAGTTTCAATTCATCTTGCCACTACCAGCTCTTGTCAAATGTTCCTCCCCCAGCTGTACTGTAGCCCCCTTCAAGGTGCTTGAAAGGTCACCGGGTCTCCCTGGAGCCTTCTCTTCTCCAGGCCAAAGAGCCTCAGCTCCCTCAGCCTGTCCCCATAGGGGAGGTTCTCTGGCCTTCTGATCATGGCCTCCTCTGGACCCTTAAGTCCTCCTTGAACACCCAAACCATTACAAGTCATCTCCATGTTAACACCCAGTGGGGCACTTACTTGGGGGTGGTTCTGCTGAAGGTGGAGCGGACCCTCTGGGACAGGGAGCTAGAGGAGGGGGTCTTGGAGAGCTGATGCTCTGGAGTAGTGAGGGGTCCCAGCGCACTCACTGCAAGTAAAGAGGCAGCAAAGTGAGCAACAAGAGGATAGCTCAAGGTTTCAATCCATGCAAGGAAGATCAGACATTCCCTAGCACCTGTCAAAGCCAGGATTTCAGAGAATCAGGCTGATGGGGTTTGGAAGTGACCTCTGAAGATCAAGTCCAATGCCCCTGGCAGAGCAGGGTCACCTAGAGCTGATTACAGGTTCCTGGCAAGCTTCTTTCTCCAGAGCTGCAGGAACGGCTGAGCCAGCTGCCTCACCAGCAGTTCTCATGGAGTGACATCTTTAGCACCCAGGGGTTACCTTTGACTTCTGGTGTCTGTGGAGAGGAGTAGGCATTGGTGTTCTCAATCACGTGTACTGGGTCAAGGTTCTCCTGCTCCACCATCATCAGCTGGCTCCAGTAATCCATAGGCAGCAGCAGAAGGCGCTCTATGACCTACAGACACACAGAGGCAGCTGAGTTCCAAGCCAGAGAGCAGCCAAGCAGCACCTCAGCTCCCTCCGGCAGCTCATTCCAAGGCCTTTCAATGGGACATTTCCCCCAGCCCAGTGCTTTCTGCTGACGTACCTTGGGCTGCCGCTTGGTGTCCTGCAGGAGTATCATGGGGTCAGGATCTGGCACTGCATGGGCAACTATGGTAGGGCCAAAGACTTTGGCTAAATTTGCAACATCCATTTTAGTATCTGGGCTCTGAGCTACCCTATATTAAAAGAGAAAGAGAGGATGGAGTTTCTGCTCTTCACTTTCCACCCAACTGCTCCTATCTCACACCCTCTGCAGACTCTGGAGTTTTTTCTCCATCCTCACAAACAGTGACAGGAGTCAGAGAAAGCACCATAGGCCACCAAGCCTCCTTCAGAGTCACCAGTCCACTCAGCCATACCTCTGGAGATGAACCATGAGGAAAGCCAAGGTGTCCCTGTTGGCCCGAGGAAGTTCACCAACAGCCTGATACATGGCAGCCATGCTGTTGTCCTCATCTGGGATTTCTAGGGAAAAAGAAAACACTTAGATCTCAGCAAGAGGTCCCAGAGGCACCACTAGAACATTCCCCTCACAGAAGAAACAAGAAAGCCAAAAGCTTCCCATGCCACTGTAAAAATTGTGTCCCGCCCAAGCACTAGAACTTGGAAATCTAGGAGTTGGAGGCAGCCCAAAGGGGCTCCCCACAGCATCCTTTTCTCCAGGATTAAAAGCCTCAGGTTCCTCAGCTGCTCTTCACAAAATCTGTTCTCCAGACCTCTTCCCACCTTGCTTCTTTCCTCTTTCAAAACAGGACACCATGAAAGACCTTTGCAGGCTATAGAGCATCATCAACCCAGCTGCAAGCATGAGGCCTCCAAGAGCACTAAGACCTACCTGTTTGTGGGACACCTAAACCTCTTCCCATCAAGACATCTCTGACCCTTCCTCTAGGCATTTAGCAGCTCCTTACCTGCAGCTTCCATGAAAGTCTTGTTTAAGCGGTAGGTCAGGAGAGGTTCTTTCAGGCTGCGTAGGAAGTCCTTGAGAAGGCCACAGATGGCATGGATGTCATCCACCTTGCTGAGCAGAGGAACATTCTTCGTCCTAAGGAACTTCTCCTTGAGCTCTCTCACTGTCTTGTCACAGCCAGAGACGCGGTAAAGGCCAGTCTGGGAACAGAGAGCAATGCTCAGAGGCAGGAGAGCAGCTGCCAGGGTAAAGCTGACCTTCTGCTCCCACCCTCAATCCACACCTGAGCACTAACCAAATCCCAGCATGGTGAGACTGGAATGGACCTCTGGAGCTCACCCAGTCCAAACCCCCAGCTCCAGCAGGGCACCCACCACAGATTGCCCAGGGTCACAACAGCCAGAAGGTCTACAGAAGAGACTCCACCACCTCTCTGGGCAGCCTGCTCCAGGGCTCTGAAATGTCACACTAAAAGAAGTTTCTTCTCCTGCTCATCTGGAACCTCCTGGGCTCCAGTTTGTGCCCACTGCCCCTTGTCCTGTCACTGGGCACCACTGAGCAGAGTCTGGCTCCAGCCTCTTGCATCTCACAGACCCCTTAGCTCTTGCTGAGATCCCCTCTGGGGCTGCTCTTCTTCAGGCTCTCAGCCTTTACTCCTCAGAGCTGCTCCAGGCCCTTCTGCAGCTTTGTAGCCTCCACTGGACTCTCTCCAGCAGTTCCCTGGCTCTTTTGAACTGGGGAGCTTAGAACTGGACCCAGTCCTCCAGCTGTGGCCTCACCAGGGCAGAGTAGAGGAGCAAGGGAACCTCCCTTGCCCTGATGGCCACTCTCCTCTGAATGCTTCCAGGATACTATTGGACTTCTTGGCCACTAGGGCAAGTTGCTGGTTCATGGACAACATCTTATCCCCCAGCACTGCCAAGGCCTTCTCTGTGGAGCTGCTTCCCAACAGGTGACCCCTCCCTGTACTGATGTAGAGGGTTCTTCCTCCCCCAGGGGCAGGACCCTTCTCTGTCCCCCTCCAACTGTCCATCCTTGTCCAAGTCTCACTGACTGGCAGCAAGGCTGACTGAGAGTCCACAACATCTCATCCAGGTTGCAGAAGATACTGAACAAGACTGGACCCAGTCCTGACCTTGCCTCACTCAGAAGGGCCACAAATCATAGTCGGGGTAGCTGGGTTATCAATGTGTCCCCAGCACCGCAGCCTGGTCCATCAGCAGGCTTCCCACTCATTCTGCACTTACCTCATGCAGTCCTCGCTGCTCGATCTCATTAACGCAGTGCACTAGGATGGAAGGGATCATTGGAGAAGTAGAAGGGACAAAGTCCATCAGGGTCCCCTAAGAGGCAAAAGGGAAAATAAAACCCAAAGATACTAAGTCTTCAAGACATGGAAAGTGTCCTCTCATGGGTTCAGAAGATGAAGCCTTAAAAACCAAACAGGCACCTTTTGATCCCTCACCCATCTGTGCTAGAGCTGCCCTGCCCCAGGCTCTCCAGACTCACCTCTCCCACACGCACAGGAGTGCCTGCCAACGTGGGGATGCAGGGAAGGGGACAGCGGTCCCGGCACTCAGGGTGAGCCACCACACGGCAGTCTCGGCACTTGAGAGAGATCTTCCCAAACTTCACCCTCCTTCCACATGGAACACAGGACTCTGGCTTGATAACCTATCACAGAACCCCAGGACGCCAAGTTGGAAGGGACCCCAAGGATCATCTGGTCCAACCTCTCTAGGTAATAGTGGAGTTGAAACAAGAACACAGTGGAGGTTAAGGCAGGACTTGCCCATTGGCTCACTGTGATTGATACACTGGAGGAAGGAGATGCCATCCAAAAGGGACCCAGACAGATGGGACAATGCCAACCTCATCAAGTTCAGCAAGTCAAATGCAAGGTCCTGCATCTGAGTCCGGGAAATCCCAAGCATGAATCCAGGCTGGGGGATGAAGGGGTGGAGAGCAGCCCTGTGGAGGACTTGAGGGTGCAAAACTGGAGATGAGTTAGCACCAAGCAGAGCCAGCCCAGCCCCAGTCATGCCCTGGGCTGATCCCCAGCAGGTGGGAAGCAGGGGCAGGAGGGGATTCTGCCCCTCTGCTGAGGGGCAGAAAGTTGGTCCCCTTTGCAGTGCTGGGTCCAACTTTGAAAGGGGGTCTTGGAGAGGGATTTGTTACAAAGACATGGAGTGGCAGGATGAGGGATGATGGCTTCAAACTGAGAGAAGCTCCATTTAGACTGGACATTAGGAAGAAAATCCTCCCCATGAGGGTGTCGAGATGCTGCAATGGGTTTCCCAGAGCAGTTGTGCTCAAAGGCAGGTTGGACAGGGTCATGAGCAAGGTGGTGTAGTAGGCCCATGGCAATGGCATTGAAACTAGATGATCTTTAAGGTTCCTCCAGTCTGAACCATTCCATGATTCTATGCCTTCCACGGGATAGATGATGATAGAGAAGGTGTTCCCTGACCTATGCAGGTAACCAGGAGAGTTAATATTGATTGGACAGTGTGGTTGGCAGTCTCTTATCAAGAGCTTGGTATCACCACGTTCCAAGTGATGGAAGGAGATGGTCTTTCAAGTTCTTTCTGCCTGTTGGACCTACCGTCTTTGACACAAAGTCATGCAGCCTCACTCCCCCATTGTGCTGAGGGGTTCCACAGCTCTCACTCTCAGATTTGGATTCCAGCTGTTGGCTGCAGATGTTTAACTCACTGCTCAGAGGCTGGAAAGGGCCTGGAAGACATCAGAGGACAAGAGTTGACTGAAGAGAATCACTGTCTACAACCTTGGCTTTGAAACCAAGTGCAGCAATCCAGAGGCTGTGGTGAGGTCCTGGGAGGAGGTGACAAACATTTCAGGAGAGCTGCGGAACCGGCAAGAAGGTGCTGCCACGGAACCGGCATAACAGAAACGTGACACCTACCACTCTTCCTCCGGCTTCTCCGAGAGCCAGGCAAGGTCTGGATAGTAGAAACTGCTTCGATTGGGCCACCATCATTGGGGACCATGACAGTTGTCTTGGCTATGATGGATTCATTCCCCTGTAAGGAGAAAGAAGTGGTCAGTAACAGCAGTCCTCACTGGACACAAGACTTTTAGCTTGTTGACCCTAGGAAGAGGTAGGTGATGTGACCTACTGCCCTACTGCATGCAAACCCAACTGGAACCAGCATACCTGGTCTGCTGTGGAGACAACTGTTCTGCTTTTCTTCTCTGGGCCTGGTGGACCTTCAATGAACTGCCTGGAGGAGCGCTGCAAAGACATCACACATTCACGGCCATGGGCAGAGCAAGCTGGCATCACACCAGCTCAGTCTAACTAAGACTCATTAAGTGGCTGCACACACCACAAGCCATGAAGTTCTTCCAGGGAATCTCCTCTTCACAGCAACATTGAAGTTACTATGAAGTATCTCAGGAAGCCTCAATGTCTTCCTCTTTCAAATAGTTTCCCTAAGAGGCTTTACAATCCAATTCAGATAATAAAGGAGGAAGAACAGAAGCCAAACCAAAACACACACACACACACGGACAACTAAAACAAGTCCCACACTCGTCCCAGCTCTGCTAGGGAGGATGCAGGCTGTCCTGTCCCTCCTGTTCCCACCACACGTCAACAGAGCAGAACCTGCAAAGGCTCCTTGACAGAATAGGAAAATTCTCACTTGCTAGAGGATTCTTCCCAAACCTAGGAGCTGTTTGATAATCTCCAAGTGCTCTCCTGCAAGCTCCAGGCCCTACCAAAGCTCCACTACAGCCATTGAACTCACAATACCAGGAGTAACTTTGTCTCACTCCCCACAGCAGGTCTCAGATACAGCAGCACATCCAGCTGAAGTCTGATTGTCATTTAGTAGCTTGGCCACCTCTAGAATTCGCAGGGAGGTGACAGGTGATGACACTGTCAGCTGAAGCTGACAATGGAAGCTGTTTGAAGGGAAAGGATCCAACATACCCGCTTCTCTCTCCTTTTCAGCCTGACAGCTTTTGCCATGGAGGAATCCCAGTCCTGGGGGAAACAACACTGGTCAGCTCGGTGAAAAGCACAACCAGTCTCTGGCCAGGCCCTTCTTCAGCTTTTAACCAAGCAAACTGCAAACCAGCTCAATCAGTTTAACAGTAGTTAGCTAAACCTGAGGGGTCTCCAGAAACTACCCCACAGCCCAAAAGTTTTACAGTGGAGAACTCTAGAACTTGGAGTTACATTACCAGCGAGTCATCAGTCTTGTCAAAGCTGATGTCTGACAGGATGGAACCAGATTCATCTATTGTTGAAAGCCTAAAGAGCAAGAACCATGAAGAAACTGAGATTGCTTTGGTAATCGTGGTTCAGAACAACCCACCTGCCTCCCAAGAGCTGCATTTCCAACTGGAATCAAAGGAACAGACTGTTGATAGGGGTGCAGAGGGTGTCACAGAGGCAAAGGGCTGGATCAACTTGGAGTCCCTGCATTCAGCACTGGTGAGGCCCCAGCTCAAATCCTGGGGAGTTTGGGGGCCGCTCACTCCCAGAAGGACATTGAGGGGCTGGAGAAGGTCCAGAGAATGGTAACAATGCTGGGGAAGAGTCTGAAGAACAAGGCTGGGGAGGAGCAGCTGAAAAAAGGCTGATGACCTTCTGGCTCTCCGCAACTCCCTGAGAGGAGGCTCAGCCAGATGGTGGTTGGGCTGTTCTCCCTAGGTTTAGGTGACAGAACAATAAAAATGGCCTGAAACTATGTGAGGGAGGGCTAGGCTAGACATGAGGAACAATCTCCAGATTAGGAGTGACCAGGCATTGGAAGAGGCTGCCCAGGGAGGTGGAGTCCTCATCCCTGGAGGTGTTCAGGAAACCTCTGGCCATGGCACCTGGGGACATGGTTTAGCAGCCCTGGTGGTGTTAGGCTGATAGGATGATCTTGGAGGGCTTTTCCAACCCAAACAATTTTGTGATGGTGACACTTCTGGTGCTCAGCCAAAAAGCTCTTTTCCCTACCTGCTGTTGCCTGCACCTCCAAGAGAAGTCTGTGGCCTGTTGAGGAAGGCCAAGGCAGATTTTTGCTCTTCATTCAGCTGAATGCTTCCAGAGCCATCACACATGAGCAGCTCCCGAATCAGTTGGATTTGCCGCTCCTGGAAAGGTTGAGAATATCAGGAGCTGGATAAACTGTGTTACTATGTGAAGCAATCTCCAGTGGTCCCAACTTCACACATGGGCTCTCAGAACAGACTGCTGATGGCTGCAGAGCCTCTGATCTGACAGACAATGACAGCTCAGCTCCAAACAGCAGCCAATCATAGAATCATCACAGGATGGCTTAGGTTGGAAGGGATCTCAGAGTTCATTTCCTTCAACCTCTCCACCAGGGCAGGGACGCCTCTCAACTAGACTCAGCTGCGCAAAGCCTCATCCAACCTGGCCTCAAACACTCCCAGGGAGGAGGCATCCAGAACCTCCCTGGGCAGCCTGTGCCAGTCTCACCAACCTTATACTGAAGAAGTTCTTCCTCAGATACAGTCTAACCCTTCTCTCCCTCAGCTTCACAGAATCAGAATCACAGAATTAAGCTGGTTAATTCTCTGTGATTGAGTCCAACCTATCACCTAACTCTTCTAATGAATGAAACCATGGCACTAAGTGCCTCATCCTGCATCCTTTTAAACACCTCTGGGGATGGTTACTCCACCTCCTCAGACAGCCCATTCCAACAGCCAATCACTCTTTCTGTGAAGAACTTCCTAACATCCAGTCTAAACCTGCCCTGGTGCAGTTTAAGACAGTCTTCTTGTTCTGTCACTGGATGCCTGGGAGAAGAGACTAACCTCACCTGGCTACAACTCCTTTCAGGTACTTGTAGAGAGCAATAAGGTCTTCCCGGAGCCTCCCCTTCTGCAGGCTGCACACCCCCAGATCCCTCAGCCTTTCCTCACAGCACTGTGCTTCAGCCCCCTCAACAGCCTTGGTGCCCTTCTCTGGACATATTCAAGTACCTCAACATTTTTCTTAAATTGAGGGGCCCAGAACTGGACATAGTACTCAAGGTGTACTCCACACTGGTTAGGTCACAAGGGCAGAAGGACTTTCCTGGGCTTGCTGGTCACACTATTCCTCATACAGGCCAAGATGCCATTGGCCTTCTTGGCCACCTGCGCACACTGCAGGCTCATGTTCAGTTGGCTGTAGACCAGTACCCCCAGGTCCTTCTCTGCCTGGCTGCTATCCAGCCACTGTCCCCAGCTTGCAGCACTTCAAACCACTCCCCTTGTCCTCCAGTCACCCTCATGAAAAGTCCCTCTGCAGCCTTCCTGTAGCCCCTACAGGTATTGGAAGGCTGCTCCAAGGTCCCCCTGGAGTCTTCCCTTCTCTAGGCTGAACAACCCTAGCTCCCTCAGCCTACCCTCACCACAGAGGACCTCCAGCCCTTGGATCAGTTGCCTCTTTCCAGCCCAACACAGGCTGCTACCAGCAGCTGGGGCAATTTCTTACTGGGTGTTGCCTTCCCCAGCGAAAAGACCTCTGAGTGCCAGTCCTCAGTCGAGTTTCGCCCTTTTGTCTCCATGCTCCAAAGAGCTAACTGGTGACAAAGGAACCACTCACCAGCTTCTCACAGTCCCTTTCAGCTTTCTGCCTCCGTTTAATCTCCACATCCACCTGATTGCGGGCATGTTTCAGCTTCACTTCCAAGGCACTGCGCTCAGCCTCTGTTTTCCTGAGGAGATCTTGGTACCTGCTGAGGTCGTGACCCACTTTCCGCCATTTTTGGCAATATTCTTCAAAGTTCTTTGCCAGCTGAATGAACTCTGGGGAGAAAACACCTTCAGCTGCTCAAGCTGCAGCAGCCCTCCTTTCACTGACATTAGGTAGAACCTGCTCCCAACTCAAGAGAGGGAACCACCTTTCAGCAAACACACCCACACTCTAGGTATGTTCAGGATATCTTGCAGGTCTTCAGATCAAGTCCTTCACAGTAGTACTAATCAGAAGAGCAAGAACATGAGACCCCATCACAGAATGCTTTAAGTTGGAAAGAACCTTCAAAGGTCATCGAGTCCAACCCATCTGTAGTCAGTAGGGACATCTGCAACCATAGCAGGTTGCTCAGAGCCCCGAACAGCCTGACCTGCCACAGTTCCAGGGATGGGGCATCTCCCACCTCTGCAGGCAACCTGGACCAGGATCTCACCACCCTCAAGACAGAATATTTCTGCTTTAGGTCCCATCTAAACATACCCTCTTCCAGTTTAAAACCCTTGCCTTTTGTCCTACAGATCTCAGTCAAATTCTGTCCACAGCTTTCTGATCATCCCCTTTAAGAACTGAAAGGCCAACAGGTCTCTTTGGAGCCTCCTCTTCTCCACAGGCTGAACACTCCCAACTCCCTCAGCCTGGCCTCACAGCAGAGGGCTCTCAGCCTCCCCAGTATGCTGTGGCCTTCTCTGTCTCTGCTCCAACAGATCCCTGTCTCTGCTGTGCTGGCCCCAGCACTGCAGGCAGGTCTCAACAGAGTGCAGCAGAACGGCGGGATCCTCTCCCTGCCCCTTCTGTCCACACTGCTGGGGAACAGCCCAGGACATGGCTGGTTCATGCCCAAAGGCAGCACAATGCCCCGGAGAACCAGAACTTACGGGACTCATTGCCTTCACTCAGAACTTCAGCCTGGTGCACAAGCTGGTCAAATAGACTCCACAGGCTCAGCATCGCTGTCTCCATTTCCTGCCAAGAAACCAGAGCTAAAGAAACAGCTCAGCCCCCTCTGCTCACCTCTAAACACAAAATTTGTCACTCAAAGAAAAGGGGCTTCAGAATTAACCATTTATGGATTTAAACAGACGCTTTAGAAGCTGCAAGAACAAAGTTACATTAGGAATTATGTTTTATGGAGATAAATGCAACTAAATTTTGCTTTAAGGAATTAAGACCCTCATTCCTCCACAGTTTACAGATAGAGAGAAGCAGCCCAGCTCCCACTTTACAGCTTTACATATTTTCCAGTACTATATGGAGGCTCAGAACTCAAGACAAGATGAGGGATCCCAACCCAGTCTCCTCCAGGAAGGCTGAAGAACACAGCTTAGGCCCTGGCAACCAAGAATTTTGTACTCTACAGGACACTAACAACCTGCAAGTTCTCACAGTTTCATAAAATAAAAATAGGAGCAACCATGTGAGGGATTTTAATACAGTTCTAAATTTTGCTGCATTTTAAGTTCCAGCTCCTGCTGAAAAGAGCTGTTCAAATTCAGAGTCAGCACATTTTCCTCAAACAGAGCAATAAGGGCATAAAAAGAAGCAATGAAGAGGAAAGTCTCCAGCTCAGCAGCACAGAAATTACTTCACTAATGCAAGAACTTCCTGGGCCACACAGGGCAGCCCAGAATAATGAATTAGTAGGAGTGGGTGCAGACATAGTTGGGAGAGGTGCCAGGTGAGATATGGCACCAGCTCGGCTTAGAAGACCACAGTAGAAAACTTTCAAGTGCTCAGTTGGCACTTAGACGCCCTACAAACACACAGAGATCTGAGGACTTTATATGTGTGCTATAGTGGGTGGGAAAGCTCTGCCAAAAGGCTTCATAGACTTAGACAATTAGTTTGGTCGGATGAGCCCTTAGAGATCATCCAGTCCAACCCTTACCCCAGCACTGCCAGGTCACCACCACGGCCCTCAGCACCACATCTCCAGGGCTCTGAAACCTCCCCAGGGTGTCGACTCCACCACTTCCCTGGGCGGCCTGAGACAGGCCTTGACAACCTTCAAATGGAAGAAATTGTTCCTTACGGCCAACCTAAGCCTCCTCTGAGGTAATGTGACGCCATTTCGTCTTACCTCTCGTTCCCTGGGAGACAAGGACGACCCCCTGTCGTCCAACCTCCGTTCAGGGAGTTGCAGATAGCCAAAATATCTTCCCTCAGCCTTCTTTCCTCAAGGTTCAACACCCCCGGCTCCCCCAGCTCCTTCTCACAGCCATTGCGCTCTACTACTAAGGGCACAGTTTCAGACCCACGTTACCTTCATCACTCCTATTAGCGCCGCGCCCCACCCAGAGCAGAGGTTGGGGCGGCCCAAGGAACAAACCCGGCCCAGAAAACATCCACAGCCGCCCTCCGAGACACGACCCCCGCCCGGGAAGCCGAGAGAGAAAAGGTTTCTGAGGAAAGAGGCACCGAGAGCGCCCAAGGCACCGGCCCACGCTGCGCCAGGCAGGCGGCTCCCCGCGCCCGGTGTAAAAAGAAGGGACTTCGCGGCTTGGGAACCGGGCACTCACCGCCGGTATGAAGTCCCGGGACCGGGTTCCGATGCCGCCGCCGCCGCCGCCGCCGCCCCTCACGGCGCTCCACGCTCCCAGCCCACGCCTTAACTGCTCAGCTCAACCGTCCCGCTCTGCAGTTTCAATCCCCGCCGGCAGCCAATCACAGTGCACTCCCCACGCTCCCGGCTTTTCATTGACTGAAGCCGTGGCTGGGGGCGTGGCTTCTCGCTTCACTCCCTGTTGCGGGGCGGGCGGGAGCGCCAACGCACGCTGAAGCGAGCCAGCCGCCATCTTTACTGCTGGTGTCTGGCTCAAGTACGAGTTGCTTGGCAACCGAACAGGCCGGGCACGCTGTCAGGGCCTAAGATGCTGCTCCGAGAGGGCCCAACTGCAGCCACTGATACTGAGGGGTCTGTCAGGGAGAAAAAATTGTTTCGGTTGGGACTTTAAGCAAAGCCCTTGGCACACGGCGGGGGTGGGCCTCGGCTCCCGCACAACAAACAGCTGGGTCAGATTGTGGAAACCTCACCAGGAGGCCCTTTATGAAGCATTGTCTCTCGAGAAATGGGACGTTTTGACTAGTTTCTGCCTTTGAAATGTTGATCAGGCAATCAATCCAGGCGTCAAGAGGCAAAACCCCATTTCCAGCCTTGTTCAACTCTTGTCTTTGCAGGCACTTAAGATGCAAGCCAATAAAACACCAACCAAAAGCCAACAATTACGAGAAGTGAAGTCACATAATCATAAACCAGCAATGTGTTTTAATCTCTCACATCCGAAGCGAAACAGCAGGTAATGGCAGGATGGATATTAGCAATTAGAAAGCGAAACTAAATGCTTGAAATTGCTAAGTGGAACAGGGAGTTTGTAAAGCACATTGTGCTATAACACCCAACTGCTTTGTCAGGACTGCTTTATTTAGGTTACATAGTCTGGTTTAACTTAATTAATAGTAGTTAATTCATAATAGATTGTAAAAAGCTTCAAGGTTTTCTGAAAAGTAAACATTAATGAAGCTTCCTGGAGGAGGAGACTCACTATTATCTACATCTTACAGGGAAGCTGCGGTCTGAAAGAGAAACAATTCATCATCCGAGTCAGTGGTGAAGCAAGAGAGCGCCAACCTTGATACTCGACTTCATGGCATGGAAAAATCGTCCAAAAAGCCCAATTTTCCCCAATCTAGAAAGCAAATTGGAGGCTGAAAGTTACACATGGCTGTGCCAAGAGTCTCTTGTACAAGCACAGCCCATCCCAGCACTTCTTGGAGCCCCATTTCTGAGAAGGTTCAGTTGTCTCTGTCAGTC
Organism: Semnornis frantzii; assembly: GCA_013399775.1. Lineage (NCBI taxonomy): Eukaryota > Metazoa > Chordata > Aves > Piciformes > Ramphastidae > Semnornis > Semnornis frantzii. The sequence continues at coordinate 108,399 of VWYK01030301.1, read as the reverse complement.
CCAGTGCCTCCTGCAGCTCCTGCCTGCAACTAAATCTTCAGAGCCAAGATGTCTCTATTGGCAAATCAGATTTATAGGCAGTTGAGCTGTTTATTCTTGTTCTTAAGTGTTAAGGAGGCTTTTACTCATAAGCAAATCCTCTTCCCTTTTAAATTGTCATCTGCACTCTGGTGTCAATAAAGACACATTAATTTAGATGGTTGCCTCCATGGTGCGCCTGCTGAGTTACTTACCTTCAGTGCTGGGTTTCGGTGTTACTCAAATGAGAGTTCTTCCATATGTGGTCAGATGTCCTACTTCCGAATCATCCTCTAATACATAGAGTCCTAGAATGGGTTGGGTTGGAAAGGATCATGAAGACCACCCGGTCCCACCCCCCTGCCATGGGCAGAGACACCTCCCACCAAACCAGGTTGCTCAAGGCCTCATCCAGCCCAGCCTTGAATACCTCCAGGGAAGGGAAACATCCACAGCCTCCCTGGGCAACCTGTGCCAGTGTCTCACCACTCTCACTGTAAAGAGTCTCTTCATAATCTCCAGTCTAAATCTCCCATCTTAAATCCATTGCCCCCCATCCGATCACTACAAGGCATTGTAAACAGTCCCTCCACAGAAGTCCCCACCCACACAATAGGTGCGAGCTCCAAGGGCATCAGGGTATGAGTACCCCAAAAAATCTTCTCAGAACCCTGGAGGTTGCTCCCTCCCTGGATGTATTCAAGGCCAGGTTGGATGAGGCCTTGAGCAACCTGGGCTAGCAGGAGGTGGCCTGCCCTGGAACTGGATGATCTTTACATTCCCTTCCAGCCCAAACCAGTCTGTGAATTTATGAAAAAGACTTTTTGGACCCAGTCCTGGGAGCAGCCTGGAGTTCCTGTTCTTCATTAGTGCCGCGTTAATGATGCAAGCTGCATAATGATTCATGAACAGCACCTTCTGGTAGGGAGAGGAGCACTTTGGGAGGTGGGTGAGATATGGGTGCATGATCTCTAGGAGAAGTTAAATGTTGAACCTTCTCCATCCCCAATCCCAGCCTAATCCTTTGTCTCCTTTGCTTCAGATTTGGCAGCAAAAGCAAATCAACAACAACCCACTTTGGGCTTTCTACAAATCTATGAACCCTCCTCACCTGCTGATGTGTGGATGTGGTAAATGGGCAACATGCCACTTACTCCATCCCACCCTAGACCCTAAATGCTTTGCTAAGTTTTTTCTTTCCTTCTGCCTGATTGATTAATTCCATGATGAGAGCAGAGATGTGAGAAGCCCCTTTCGTGTACAGCTTTATTTCAAGGGAGAAAAAAGGTGAAAGGGTTGAAGGTTTTTCAGGAGTTGCTTTACTGTGATATAATTATATTCTCTTTTGTTTCTGTCTGGAAACAGAGAGAGAAGCCTTGAAATGTCACATCTGGGAAACCATTAATAGAATTTATGCTAATTTGATGATTCTGGCGATTATTGGAGGAAACACTTCACATTTTCAGGCAGAAATCCTCCTCCATTTCCTCCTGCAGTCTCACTCCATTTGGTCTTTAACCCCTTCTGCTTCCTCCAGCCAACAAAATCTCCTTTGCTGGGCAGCACTTGCAGACCTCTTGATGTGATGGGGATCTTTGCGTATGCCAGTGGGCTCACTGGTGATCCCAGGCCTCCATTTCTTTGGGGTAGAATGCAAAGAAATCTGCCCTGGTGCCTTGATGTGATAACAAGCAACCCTACAATAATAAACCTTCTCCTCTCAGCCTCATCCTCTGATGGAGCTTCTCAAACAGGCTCCTGCCTAATTAACTCCAGAACTGCAAACCCTTTTGTGTTCAGGAGGAACCTTTATTAAGTTCCTTTTAATCCAAACCCAGTCGGAGCGTGATGGCCTTCGGAAACAGTCATTCAGACACACACAAAAAAGGGGGAAAGCAAGCAGAAAGACACCAACCTCTCTCCAGAGGGGAGCGGAATATCTTGATCTTCTCTTATCTCAAACAGGAAAGGCTCAGTAGCTTAAGGCTGAGCAGGGAGGGCAGCCAGAGGAAGCTGAGACATTTAGGGGAAAGAATTCTTCATTTCTTATGCCTTGGCCGGAGCTGCAGGGCCAGCAGATGGCATCAGGCTCATGCCGTTGGGTGGAGCTGCCGAACCTCCTCAGCCACCGCTGGGCTGTGTGAGGTAGTGCTGGGCACATTGCCTGGGCACCGGGTGAGGAGGGTGCCAAAGGTGCTGGACCAGTGATGGTGTGGCCAGCAGGATCAGGGAAGGGATGCTGCCCTGTAACCCTTTTGTGAGGCCACACCTGGAATCTCGTGGTCAGTTTTGGGCCCCACACTTTAAGAAGGCCATTGAGGGGCTGGAGTGGGTCCACAGGAGGGCAACAAAGCTGGGAAAGGGTCTGAAGAACAAGGCTGGGGAGGAGCAGCTGAGGCAGCTGGGGGTGTTGAGACTCGAGAAGAGGAGGTTGAGGGGATACCTCCTGGCTCTCTGCAACTGCCTGAGAGGAGGTTCAGCCAGGTGGTGGTTGGACTGTTCACCCTAGGATTAGGTGATAGAACAAGAGAAGATGCCTGAAACTGTGCCAGGGAGGGCTAGGCTGGACATGAGGAACAATCTCCAGATTGGCATTGGAACAGGCTGCCCAGTGAGGTGGAGTCCCCATCCCTGGAGGTGTTCTAGAAACGTGCGACCATGGCACCTGGGGACATGGTTTGGTGGGTGTGGTGGTGTTGGGTTGATGGTCGGACTGGATGGTCTTGGAGGGCTTTTCCAACCCAAACAGTTCTGTGATTCTCTGGTTTTTCTGTGAGCTGCCTTTGCTCTGCCGGTCCAAAGGATGAGCTAGGTTTCACTGTGAGCTCCTCAGGATAATTCCTCCAGCAGTGACTGGCATCAGGGCAAAGAGTACTTGGCTGGGATCAGGCAAACCTGTCTGCAGTGACACCAGGTCCATCATCTCTGCTCCTCACAGAGAAACGGTGCTTTAATGTCAGCAGAGGGGCGCCGGCTTTACCCTGAACTCATTAAATAACAATGGGAGTCTCTATTGGCTTCGTCTGGCTTTTAATGAATGACCTCTTGTAGCTGCGAGCTGCGTGCAGTGACAAAGGACCTTTGTGGGCTGATATTTATGGTTTCATTTAAGCCAGGGAGTAAGCTGAGGGAGAGGAGTAGAAAATAAAAGCTGATCTGATGTTTCCTGCTTTAAACTCAAAGGATCTTTGTCTAGTTTTTTGTATCAATAGAGTTGTCGTCTCTTAAATATTTGAGCAACATTCGATGATGAGGACTCCCACACTGAAAGGACAGGTCATGTGTGGTGGCAGAGCAGGGGAAAATTCCAGCTCTTCAGAACCCCACAGATTCTTCTGGGTCCTGGCACAGATTCACAGAGTTCCAGACTGCATCAGGTCAGAAGGGACCTTCAGCGATCATCTTGTCCGATCGTCCTGCAGTAAGCAGAGACACCTCCAACTAGAGCAGGCTGTCCAGGCCACATCAAGTCTGATCTGAATGTCTCCAGGGATGGGACCTCATTCACATCCCTGGGCAACCTGTTCCAGTATTTCACCACTGCCATTCTGCAAAATTTCCTCCTGGTGTCCAGCTGAAATCTTCCCTGCTCCAGTTTCAATCCATTGTCCCTCATCTCACTACAAGCACTTCTAAAAAGCCCTTCCCTAGTTCTCCTGCATCCCCTTCAGGTACTGGAAGGCTGCTCTAATGTCTCCCTGGAAGCTCACAGGATCACAGGATGTTAGGGGTTGGAAGGGACCCAAAGAGCTCATCCGGTCCAACCCCTGCCAGAGCAGGACCAGACAATCTAGCTCAGGTCACAGAGGAATACATCCAGACAGGCCCTGAAAGTCTTCAGAGAAGGAGACTCCACAGCCTCTCTGGGGAGCCTGTTCCAGTGCTCTGTGACCCTTACAGTAAAGAAGTTCCCCCTTGTGCTGAGGTGTAACCTCCTGTGTTGCAGCTTCCATCCATTGCTCCTTGTCCTATCCCAGGCAGCAAGTGAGCAGAGCCTGTCCCCCCACTCCTGACCTCAGCCCTCAGGTATTTGTAAATATTAAATATTAGATCCCCTCTCAGTCTTCTCTCCAGACTAAAAAGCCTCAGATCCCTCAGCCTCTCCTCATCAGGCAGTGCTCCAGTCCCCTCATCATCCTCGTAACCCTCCACTGGACTCTCTCCAGCAGATCCCTGTCCCTCTTAAACTGAGGACCCCAAAACTGAACACAGAACTCAAGATGGGGTCTCGCCAGGGCCGAGTAGAGGGGGAGAACAACCTCCCTCGATCTGCTAGACACACTTCCTAATACACCCCAGCTACTCTTGTCCAGGTTGAACATCCCCAATTCTTTCAGTCTCTGATCATCCTCATGGCCTCCTCTGGACTGCTCCATCATGTCCATGCCTCTCTTGTGTTGGGAGTCCCATAGCTCAGCACAGTACTGCAGTTGAGGTCTCACCACAGAAGAACAGAGTGGCACAATCACCTCGCTGCGTTGGGGTAGGTTTGGCATTTTTTGCCTCCCCCAAACTGCACACACCCCAGGCCCTGCTGTCAGAGCCTCCACCTGCTTGTGGAGGCCATCGGGCAGCTGCTGGCTCTGAGCACCCCTCACTGTGCCAGCAACTTGGGCAAGGCTGATAAACATTTTGCCTTTTCCTTCAGCAGGCCTCGGTGAGGGATTAAGCAGCTGGGAGTCTGGAGCGAGAGCGTGTCCCCTCTCCTTTGCCATGCAAACAGGGAAAATTAATCTTCCGGCTTCCTCTGATATTTGGGCTGAGTTACAAGCTGGGAGTGGAGATAAAGTGCAGGCAAAAGGAAGGTACAGGTAAAGTGAAGAGCTGGGCTGCCTGGCACAGACCTTTGTCCATGCAGATAAGGGCTCTCCTCCCTGTGTCATGCATAATTCACCAACACTGCTTCCCTCTGTCCTGGTCATCCCTCTGCTCTGCCTTGACTGCTCTGCTCTCACATAAACTAGAACCTTTCTCACAGGTTCGTGGAATTGGTTTAGTTGGGAAAATCCTCCAAGGTCATCCAGTCCAACCATCAACCCAACACCACCATGACCACTAAACCATCTCCCCAGATGTCCACAACATCTCCAGGGATGGGTACTCCACCACCTTGCTGGGCAGCCTATTCCAGTGCCTGACTGCTCTTTGAATAAAGAAATTGTTCCTCAGGTCCAACCTATCCCACCCCTAGCACAATTTCAGGCCATTTCCTCCCATTCTATCACCTCATACTAGGGAGAACAGCCCAACCCCTACTGGGCTCCAGCACCCTCTCAGGCAGTTGCAGAGAGCCAGGAGGTCTCCCCTCAGCCTCCTTTTCTCCAGTCTCAACACCCCCAGCTGCCTCAGCTGCTCCTCCCCAGACCTGTTCCCCAGACCTTTCCCCAGCTTTGTCACCCTCCTGTGGACCCCCTCCAGCCCCTCAGTGTCCTTTGGGGTAACAGCCCCAGCATTAACAGACACCAACTGCATTTGATTTGGTCGATTATCAGGTGGCTCCTCTGTACCCTTGGCAGAACTGTGCCATAGAACAGAAAAGCCACTGAGAGTCTTTCTCCAGAACAAAGCTGAATTCACCCTGGTCACCTCCAGCCAAACACTGAACACAGACACCTGCTTAATTATTTTTGCTTTGTTAATGAAAGCAGTGCCATGAGTTTAATAATCACTGCTTGGGATTAATTGGGGTGATTATGGTATGGCCCAGGGGGAAAATTGCAGCTTGCTATCTCCAAGGAGTTGCATTAGGATCCAGCAGTTAATCAGAACATTATTTGGTGCACTTTAGATGACATTTCTTGTGCATTTAGAAGTGACAGGGATGGAGACCATGTTATCATGAGAGCCACCCTCAAACTGGGCAAGCCCAGAGACCTGCAAGCTCAGTAACATCTGAAGCTGCTTGGGGCAGCTACTCTTCCAGCATGAAGCAGGAAGCCAAATGTGCCCTGTTTGAGCTCCAGCACTCCCAGATCTGAGCATCACTCACGTCTTTTAAATGGGATCTTCTCAGAAGAGAGATGACAATTAAGATGCTGCAGAGAGGATGCAGGGGAGGATATCAGCTCTAGCAGCTGCTGCCAACCAGATCCATACCAGTGATAAGGTTACTCAAGACCTTTCCTCCTCTTTCTCCCTCGTCACCCAGGTCAATAGCCTTTGTCTGTCGTCTTGCTTACAGCAGCCCTGAGATGTGAGGCTGGCTCAGGAGTGAAACTCACACACAGCTGCAGCTTTGAGACTTCTGTCTGCAAGGTCTCAGAGAGACCACCAGCTCTGAGCACCCTTGCTGGCATCCACAATCACTCCCCATTACTCAGCGGACAGCTCCTGCTGGGTTTACTCTCGCTAACATGTTTGTACACCATCACCTAGTGGCCTTCAGCTCCTGGAGGGTTTCTGAGCTGGAGGAGTCAAGTCCACCAAAGCAAGATGTGGTTGGTGGGCAAGAGGAAGCACAGTTCCTGATGATAACAGAGTCCATAGGGGGCCTGTTAGGGGTTGGAAGTGACCTCAAAAGATCATTGAGTCCAACCTCCCTCTCAGAGCAGGGTGATGCCTCCCAGAGTCTAGTCCTTCTCTTGGCACCCCAAACTGTGCTCATCCAGCCTGGCTGCAGAGAAGGAAAGAGGATTTTTAACAAGGCTAAGGCCATACAGATCTGCTGGTGCGTGGCAGCATCTCCAAGCCCTGGTTTGAGCTCTGCTCCTGGAAAGAGGACTCCTAGCAAGGTTAAGACCAGACAGAGCCTCTGGTACTCTCTCTCATGTATGTTGGTGCCCAGAAACCTGGTTTGGGCTCTGCTGCTGAGGATGGGCTGGTGGATGGCAGGGCAGAACCTCAGCACCCACGCTATGCCATTGAAGATGATCCTACCCACCCCAGAAGAGAGCTGAGCCAAGGCAGGCTCCACTATCGATCTTCAGATCAATGCCAATTCGAGGCCTGGAAATGACAGCTCCTTCCTTAAGCACTCAGCTCCCACCCCAGGCTGGGCACAGAGAAGAAGGAGCTGGCTCTGAGGTTTAGCACTAATGGGAAGCAGAAGCAGGGCTGAGCAGAGCCTGTCTTGCAGCAGGTAGGTTGTTTAGCAAACTGGACACAGAAGCAGGCAAAAGGCACAGAGGAAGATCTGGTGGGACTGGACCTTTATCTCCATCATGCTGGCAGTCAAATCTTTGTGCAATATTTATCAAGGGTGAGTGGGCAGCAGAGTTGGCAGCTGATGTAGAAGGGAGGAATTCAAGTCATTGCCATCCTTATCTCCCAGGCAGATATGACCAGGGGAGGGGTAAATGGAAGCTGTGAGCCAGCCCAGGGCAATGGAGTTTGAAGCCATTTGTGGATTTAACAAGTCCAGACTTTATTAGCTCAGCTGGTGGGGAGCAGAACAGAAGCACCAAGACAGGCAAAGCATCAGATCCACCTCCTCAGGCTACCAGGGTGGAGCGCGCTGCCCTCAGGCAGGAGTTTTGGCTGCAGAGCCCCTTGCATTGCTGGGCAGGTACTGCATGGCCAGGAGATGTGGCAAAGCCACCCCAAAGGCATCAAGTAAGGGCACAGATGTCATTCAAGGCCTGTTTAAATTGGCTTTTTAAACCCACGTTTAGGAGCTGCTGCACTTCTCTCCTGATTTTGCTCATCAGTGAAGCAAAGACCATAGAATGGTTTGGGTTGAAGGGACCTTAAAGATCATCCAGTTCCAACCCCCTGCCATGGACAGTGACCCGTCCCACTAGCCCAGGTTGCTCGAGGCCTCATCCAGCCTGACCTTGAACACCTCCAGGGAAGGGACATCACAGCCTCCCTGGGCTACCTGTGTCTCCCCACCCTCATCTTGGCACTCCAAGACTTTGTCAAAAGTCCCTCCCCAGCTCTCCTGGAGCCCCTTCAGGTACTGGAAGGTTGTTCAAAGTTCTGCCTGGAGCTTTCTCTTCTCCAGGCTGAACAGCCCCAACTCTCCCAGACTGTCCTTGTGGGGGAGGTTCCCCAGCCCTCCGATCATCTTTGTAGCCTCCTCTGGACCAGCTTCAGTGCTTCCATGTCCTTGGGTGTATTGCTCCGCCCCCGTGTGTGTTCATGAGGGAGCTGATGCTCTGCCCCTGGCTGTGTTTCTGGTCTTACAGAGCCACAGCTCTCACCAGGAGAGCAGATGCTGCTCAGCACTTCAATGCTATGCCATGAATCCACCCCACAAGACACAGCCAGGAAAACCTCAGGGGAGGCATGGAGATGGCTTGGGTGACACCTGCAGAATTCCACATCACTCCACTGAGGACTTTCACAGCCAAAGTGTCCCCAGGGAGAGCAGCTCAGCTCCAGCCTGCTCCCTCCAGCCCTGCTGGCATGTGTGGCTCCTGCAGCTGTGGGTAGGGAGCCAAGTGCTGCTTCAGCTCCCCCATCCCCTGGGAATCCCTGGCTCACTCATAACGTGCTGGTAATTAACTCACTGATTGGCTTTGCTTTTGCTGAGATTGCATGTTCAAGATGGGCTCCATCTGCTCTGTGCATGGGTTTGGCTGCTGGGGGAGGGTAGCAACCCCCTTCTCTTGTTTCTAATGTGAGAATTGTGGCATTTCTGGAAAAGGGGAATAATATTAAGACCATGCCAGGGATCAGCAGTACCCCTCCAACAATGGCTCCAGGTCCGGGTCCAGCCTTTCATCACACATCAAACTCAGCAACCAGGCTCCTCTCCCCAGCACCCACCAGTCTTGGACCTGGCTTCACCACAGCCACTAGTTTCTATAGACTGAGGAGGGGAGATTTATACTGGAGGTGAGAAAGAAATTCTTTAGAGCAAGATTAGGGAGACACTGGAACAGGTTTCCCAGAGAGTTCACAGATGCCCCCTCCCTGGAGGTGTTCAAGGCCAGGCTGAATGAGGCCTCGAACAGCCTGGGTTGGCGGCAGGTGTCCCTGCCAACTCCCATGGCAGGGGAGTTGGAACTTAGATGATATTTAAGCTCCTTTCCAACCCAAACCATTCCACAGTTCTCTGGTTTAGAGAATTTGCATCTGTTTAATTTCTTTTCAAGGCAAATAAGAGCACAGGAAGCCAAGTGAGACCTCGTTGTTGGAGCTGCTGGACTGCTGCATGTCAGGCAGCTGCTGGGAAGAAAAGGAGCTGATCTATATGCCAGGAGCACCCAGTGCCATATCCCCTCCCTGCACAACACAATTACAATTCCTCCTGGAGAAATGGGACACAAATACCAAGGAGCAGCAATACTGGAGTAAACACTGGAGCCCTTCCCAGACAGGTTCTCCTCTTTTGGCCCTGATGTAGCTGCCAGAAATCCTCCCCCACGTTATTCCAACTGCTTTCCGGGAGCTGGAGCAGCAAATCTCAGTTTAGCTGGGAGCAGAGCAGCACAGAGCACGTGGCACATGCAGGGTTCCCCAGCACCCATCTGCACTGCCTTTGTCTCCTTAGCCTGTGAGTGCTGCTTTTCCTCCTCCCTGCTGCAGGGAAATGCAGTGGCTGCAGTGTTACTTGGATTTGTTTGGCAGCTTTCAGAGAGCAGAGAAGCTTCCTGCTCACAGATTCACAGATTGCATCAGTTGGATAGGACCCTCAAAGGCCATCTTGTCAGCAAGGACACCTCCAACTAGAGCAGACTGCCCAGGGCCACATCAGTGCTGATCTTGAACATCTCCAAGGATGGAGCCTTAATCACATAAGAGTCACAAGAATGACACATAAGCAGCAGAAGAAGGTCTTGCAACTGCTGGAACTGGTCCAGAGGAAGTCACAAAGATGATCAAAGGGCTGGACAACCTCCCCTATGGGGACGGACTGAGAGAATTGGGGCTGTTCAGTCTGGAGGAGAGAAGGCTCCAGAGAGACCTTTGAGTGGCCTTCCAGTGCCTGAAGGGGCTCCAGGAGAGCTGAGGAGGGACTTTGGGCAAGGGCTTGGAGTCACAAGATGAGGGACAATGGCTTTGGGCTGCGAGAGGGGAGATTGAGACTGGAAATGAGGAAGAGATTGTTGAGTGTGAGGGTGGTGAGACACTGGCACAGGTTACCCAGGGAGGTTGTGGATGTCCCCTCCCTGGAGGTGTTCAAGGCCAGGTTGGATGAGGCCTTGAGCAGCCTGGGCTGGTGGAGGTGTCCCTGCCCATGGCATGAGGCTGGAAGTGGATGATCTTTAAGGTTCCTTTCATTCTATGATTCTATTTTCTCTGGGCAACCTGTTCCACTATTTCGTCACCCTCATTGTGCAGAACTCCTGAAGGCCAACCTACATCTCCCCTGCTCCAGTTTCAAACCATTGCCCTTCCTCCTATCAATAAAGCCCTTCTAAAGAGCCCCTCCCCAGCCTTCCTGTAGGTCCCTTTTAGATACTGAAATGTAGTTCACCTGATGCTGTTTGAAGGATGGTTTTGTGAACCCTTTCGTTCCAGGCTGTCGGAGGGTGTTTGCAGGTCCAAGACACAGGAGCTGCCTTCTCCATGATGGCTCTGCAGCACTTGGGGTCACACTGAGCACTTGCTGCTGGCTGGCCCGATCTGGCACTTACCAGATGGAGGGATCCATTTCCCCTTCCAGCTATCCTCAGCGTTTCCTTAATGAGATGAGCTTTGTTGTGACCACAACTGGTGTCAGAGGGAATAAAAGCAAATGTGAGCTGAAGGGGCCCTATGGCAGTGACAAGGACACAGGGACATGGGGATGAGCAGCTGCTGGCCAAGCCAGAGTAGCATGGGCAGAGAAATGGCATCAGAAGAGCAAGGCAGCACAGAGGGACAGGCTGGGTCTGCACCCAGGGAAGAGCTCAAGGATCCTTTTGCTCCAAGGATTCCTTTGCTCCAAGGATTCCAGCATCTAGCTCCTGTGTGCACACACATGATACTGGTGCCCATGTGAGGTACTGGGGTTGGGACTGGACACACTAGAATGGCTGGGTGAGAAGGGACCCCGAAGAACATCCAGTTCCAATCCCACTGCCATGGACAAGGGCACCTCCCCCCAGCACAGGTTGCTCAAGGCCTCATCCAGTTTTGTCCATCAACACCTCGAGGGAGGGAGCATCCACAGGCTCCCTGGGCAACTGCAGGAGCATTGACACAGCATGGAACATTTCTCCTCAAACCAGCTTTGGTTTCTGATATGGATGTCAGTGGTGAGGAGCCAGGAGGGATGGCCTTGGGCAGCTCTGCAGGACTGATGGAAACCATGTAGATCCTTGCCTCATGCAGCCACGGCCCAGCATCCACTGACATTAGTTAGTTTGGTCTCCACTGTACCTTTCTAGATACGGGTCCCATCCAGCCTGAGCATATTTCCCCTCCCTGGTAGTGTTCAAGGCCAGGCTGGATGAGACCTTGAGAAAATGGCCTCATGGGAGATGTCCCTGCCCATGGCACCCATTCTGTGATTTGATGGGAATCCCCTTCTGTAGCTGCAGGAAAGCCCCCACCTCACCCCAGAGGAGCAGGCAGGAGATGGCAGCACTCCTCCACCATCTTCTTGCTGTTAAAGATGTGATGCAACTCAGCAGATGTCTGGGGACCCTGCAGCTTCTGCCCATTCAGCAGCTCTTTCTCCGGCTGCTCAATGGATAGAATGAGGATGGGGAGGCACAGGCTGCCCAGGGAGGCTGTGGATGCCCCCTCCCTGGAGGTGTTCACGGCCAGGTCGGATGAGGCCTGGAGCAACCTGGGCTGGTGGGAGGCGTCCCTGCCTATGGCAGGGAGGGCAGGACTGGATGATCTTTAAGGTCCCTCCCAACTCAAACCATCCCATGAATCTATGAATCCTCAGAGCTTCCAGTCCAGCGGAGCAGCACCTGGGCTCTGTTTGTCCCTGGGAAGAGAGGCTTCTTGTGGTCACAGGGTGAGGATTGCAGGAGCCAGCTAAGTGGAATTGGCTCATGGGGAGAGGCTTTCAGGACAGCAGTTGAGGAACAGCTAGTGGTGTTGCATTCCTCCAGCTAATTACTGGGGCTAATGAAGCAGCACGCCCTGCTCAGTGACTTTCTGCAGGGTTTCCATCCACTTTCAGTTTGCAAAGTGCTGTTCACAGCTCTGGAGAATTGCAGCTGATCGATCCCAAGATTTCCGGGAGGGCAAAAGAGTAGAAAGAGCCCTCTGAAGGGGGCTGTAAAACACACAACAGCCCCAAGGCAGGCAAGGGGAACCCAGATCAAGGGCGGTGAGCAGCAGGAGGAAGAAATCCCAGATATTCAGACTCTATTGGTGCAACATAGAGCCACTGAAGCAGCTCTTCCCAAGGAACTGGACCTGCCTTCCCACAGGAGATGGAGCTTCGGGAGTTTGTCTCCTGGCTCTTGGGGATGGCTCTTGCTGCCAAACTCCCAGGAGAGCCTGATCGACCTTCCCTCATTGCTCTTGGTGGCTCCAGGTCCCTTATGCCTGTGCTGCAAGGTGCCTGGTTGTTAGGCATTCAGCCTTCTCTATGATCCTGAGTGCAGATCTGAAGGTTTAGATAGAAAGACATCAAAATAAAAGATAACTGTTGAGAAGGATGAATAGTGGGGAAGGAGGAAAGAAACCCCACAAAACAAACAAAACACCCAAAAAACCCATCAGCATGGAAGAACTCTTGTCTAATTTCTCACCCACACAGAGCACAATGATATCAGTGCCTTTAGCTCTGGTTCCTAAAAGCTTTCATGGCTTCGTTGCCAGCTCCCCGAACAGTTTGTCCTTTTAATAAGCTGAGACTTCCAGGGAGAGTATCTGCCATGGGAGATCCCATCAGGACATGGTTAATCCAGCAGAAATAACAGGGAGCATCATTGCACTCACCTGACCAAGGAAGCCCTCATCTGAGGGAGGAAAAGGTTAAAAACTTTCCCCCAAAATGCAAGGTGGAGAGGGGAGTCACCTCCATTCGTGGTGCTGCTGGATGTCCTCGCCTTCCCCTCTCAGCCTGCTCTGCACCACCGCTGGCATTGGACACAGAGGTCTTTAATTATCCAGACTGCTGTCCCTCACAAAATTAAATGCCTCTGAGGATGACTCAGTGTTTAATGGACTGGCTGCTCCGTGTGCTGGGAGAGCCAAGCGGGTGCAAGCAAGAGCACAGCACAACATGGCATAAATCAGAGCCAGCCGTGCTCTCCACAGGGGTAAGCGTCCAGGAGCTGGGAAACTGCTGGGTTTAAAGGGTCACCTTTTTATCATAGAATCCTAGAATGGTTTGGGTTGGAAAGGACCTTAATGATCATCCAGCTCCAACCCTCTGGACTCCACCACGTCTCTGGGCAGCCTACTCCAGGTGTCCAGCATTCTCAAAGAAGTTCCTCCTCCTGTTTAGAATGAACTTTTGATGTTCAAGTTTATGCCTTTTACCTCTTGTCTTGTCACTGGGCACCATTGAGAAGATTCTGGCCCCATCCTCTTGACCTCCACCACTTAGACATTCATAAGCATTAAGAAGATCCCTCCTCAGCCTCCTCTTCTCCAGGCTAACAGCCCCAGCGCTCTCAGCCTGTCCTCATAGGAGAGGTGCTCCAGAGCAGTGCTATGCTCTGGGCCAGCCAGCACCAGTGATGGCAAGAAGCTGCTCTGTTAAAAGCCTCGTTAGTCTCACCAAGATGCTGAGGCTTTGGCTTCCAGCAGATAATTAACAATGTGCTCATGAATTAGGAAGCCCTGGCCTTCTACCAGGATCTACGTGAAGGCAACAGAGCTGCTTTTGGTTCAGAGCTGGAGCAAAGAGATGCCTCAAGCAGCAGCCCAGAGCAATGAAGGTGGCCAACAGGACCAGTTCTAGGGGCCAGGAGAATCCTCATGAGGCCCCACAGCACCTCAACTGAATACAATTTACTGTTGCTGAGGATGCTGATGGTTACTTCCCCAAGCTATGAAGTATTTGGCCTCAAAATGGGCTCCTGGAAGCAATTTGAGATGAGCAATCTGTAACACCAGAGATGATGGAAGCAATTTGCAAGCCATTAGCAGAGATGGGCTGCGAAGATATTTTACATCTCACTCAGCCCAGGTTTCAGGGGGGGTTGAATTGTCCTCCCTCTATCCTAGAAATGCTGGCCTGGGTCAGCTCATAGATTCATGGAATGGTTGGGTCGGAAGGGACCTTCCAGATCACTAGATCCCACTAGTCCAGGCTGCTCAGGGCCTCATCCAACCTGGCTTTGAACACCTCCAGGGAGAGGACATTCACGACCTCACAGAATCATTTGTGCTGGAAAAGACCTCTAAGATTATTGAGTCCAACCACTGACCTAACACCACTCAACCACTAAACCACGTCCCCAGGCGCCATGGCCACAGATTTCTAGAACTCCTCCGGGGATGGTGACTCTGCCACCTGCCCAGGCAGCCTGTTCCAGTGCCTGACCACTCTTGTGGGACAGAAATCATTCCTCACGTCCAACCTAAACTTCCTCTGGGACAGTTTCAGACTGTTTAATCTCCTATAAGCTGCTACTAGGGAGAAGAGACCAACCACCCCCCTCACTCCAACCTCCTTTCATGGAGTGGTGGAAAGCAATGAGGTCTCCCCTCAGCTTCCTTTTCTCCAGGCTAGAGGCAGGCTGAGATCACAATGCCATCATCCTTCCAACTGAACACCGAAGTGCTGCCTCTGCAGCCCCAACAGCAAGGGCTGGTGGCCTTTTAATTGCATCTCTCCCCTTAAATAACTGACACAAGCCTGGAGATTGCAGGGCTGGTCACCCCCAAAGCTATCACACCCCAGAGAGGGAAGCAGCAGTGCCCAGCACCTCCATCACCCTCAGTATTTAATAGACCATTATGAATTAAATTGACTCCTGTGCAGCAGCTGGTGCAGATAAAGAAGCAATTTGGAAGGCGGGGCTGCCTCCAGGGAGGGAGAGATAGTGGGGGCAGAACTCAAAAAAAAACAGGAAAAGCATTTCCTTCCCAGCCTTGCAAACCCACTTTGCCCTGGGGATGCCTTTGCCCTGCAGATGCTCTTTCAAGAGACTCCCAGATTGCAGTGGGTTGAAAGAGAACCTCCAAGATTGTCTTTTCCAATCACCCTACAGTCGGCAGGGGCACCTCCAACTAGATCAGTTTGCTCAGAGCCCCATCAAGATTGACCTTGAATGTCTCCAGGGATGAGATCTCAACCACTTCTCTGGACAACCAATGTCTCACCACCCTCATTGTGCAGAACTTCCTCCTAATGTCCAACCTAAATGTCCCCTGCTCCAGATTTAAGCCATTGCCCCACTCCACATGGAAGTTTGTTTCCATACCAGAGGTGCCTATGGTGGATCAGGGACAAACCCTGCCCAGGAGGTGAGGAAACAGGGCTGGGGCTTGAGTTATTCCTTGACACAAGCTCCTGAGGTGTTCCCCAGACATGCCTGTTGCTGCCTGTCTGTTGGAGCCTGTGCTGGGAGCCTCAACACTGCAGCACCTTCCCTTAATAACTTTTTTGATGCTAATTAGATCCATAGGCAGCTTGAGGGGAGCCCTGGCTGCTGGATCTGATCCAGTGCTGAGTACCCATTTGGCATAGGAAGGATACAAGCCACAGCATCTCCTCCTCTTTCTCACACCCCACTGCCCATCACTCTCAGGTGCCAGTTCACACTCTGGCACCCTACCTTTAAACCTTGTGGCGGGTGTCTTGCTGTTATCACCACTTGGGGTTAATTGTTACTTCCTCAGCCATCCCACAACCCTCAGCTGGTCCTGCTGCTTCTCCCAGCAGGAATTAACACAACCCTCACGTGGCTCCCCCAAAAAATCACACGGAAATGCTCACGCTCCCCACGCTCCACTCAACTCCAAGGATGCAGCTGCAGCCTTCCTGGCTAGAGGCCAGCACCAGGGAACTTTCCTCCAACTGCTTGCCTCCTCCCTGCGGCTGTGGGGTCTTTTCCCTGGGGCTGTGGGGTGTTTGCAGGCACCAACAGGCCCCTGAGACCCTCAGGGAAGGTGTTTCACAGACAGAATCAAAGATTCATAGAATGGTTGGAGTTGGAAGGGACCTTATAGGTTACCTAGCTCCCACCCCCCTGCCATGGGCAAGGACACCTGCCACTAGCCCGGGTTGCTCAAGGCCTCATCCAGCCTGGCCTTGATCACCTCCAGGGAGGGGGCAGATACGACCTCCCTGGGCAACCTGTGCCAGTGTCCCACCAGAACATTTCCAGGGAAGGACAATGAAGCTGGGGAAGGGTTTGGAGAACAGGACTGGTGAAGAGCAGCTGGGGGACCTGGGGGATTTTCAACCTGGAGAAAGGGAGGCTGAGGGGAAATATTATTGCTCTCTAGAGCTCCCTGAAAGGAGGTTGGAGTGAGGTGGAAGTCAGAATCTTTTCCTTACTATCAGGTGATAGAAGGCAAGGAAATAGTCTGAAATCGTGCCAGGGGAGGTTTAGGTTGAACATGAGGAATGATTTATTTACTGAAAGAGTGATCAGGCACTAGCACAGGCTGCCCAGGGAGGTGGTGGAGTCCAGAGGTTCAAGAAACCTCTGGACATGGTACTTGGGGACATGATTTAGTGGCCATGGTGGTGTTGGGTTGATGGTTGGACTTGACGTCCTTAGAGGGCTTTTCCAGACAAAACTATTGTGTGATTCTGTGTGATTTCCTGGGGCTTCTGGTGTGCTGGGCTTTGAGGGCTCTGACGGGAAGTGAGGGTTCACATCATGTCCACTCACACATCTGCTCCAGTCCCATCCCTTCCCATACTCAGCCCTGCTGGTGGATTAACTGTCAGTAAAACCAATGAAGAGAAGACAATGATTTCTCATCTGGAAGGAAGAAAAAAAATATGGGGAGCAGAGATAACCCTTTTTGTTCTCTTCCCTTCTCCGAGCAGCATATCTTTCCCCATGTCCCTCTCAGGAGCCCTATCAGGGAACTGGCTGTCAGCAGGCAGTTGTGGTCCAGGCAAGGAGTGAAGCTGCTCCACTGCAGAACAGAATGGGGATGGTAAAAGCAGAGTTGGCGCCAACTGGGAAGGGCAATGCTGCTCTCCCAGCCTTGAAGCCACATTTCCAAGCACTGGCAAGGTTGTCCATGTGCCCAGTGATGAGCAAAGGTGGAGACAATGGTTGATGAAGGTGTCCCTGTGCCCCATCTCTGTCCCTGAGCAGGTCCCACTACAAAATCCCATTTCCTGCTCAGGCAAGGACCTAGTTTGGAAGAGGATGTTTCAGAAAAGGACCAAACCGGGTATTTCCAAGACAGGAGATTTGGGGACAGGGTACCCATGCCTGACCATGCTGTACCCACAAGTGCCCATGTTCCCATTAAACACACTGCAGGAAAGGACATCATGGTGAGAAAACACCTTGCACAAGGACACGACTTGTTGGGGTGACCCCAGGGTCTGTCTGTTCCTCTCCAACATCACCCTTGTCAAGGACATTGAAAAGCACTTTTCCATTTGACTGCAGTCACCTTACTGGGAGCAGTGGGCTGGTGGTTGCTGCAGCCACCATTTCCTGCATTGCTGCTGGGCAAAGGTTTGCAGCAGGATACATGTTCCCAGCTTGGCTTTGGTGATGGGGATGCCCCTTGGGGCAGCAACGATGAACAGATGGAAGAGGAAGTAGGGTTGGAGATGAAGTGGTGCTGGGGAGGGTGCAACCCTCTTGCTCTACCTGGGGAGGAGAAGAGCACCCACCACTCAGAGCCTCCTGCTATGGGGGGCACCCTGGGGACAATGGCACCTTCCTGGTGACTCTGTAAATGGCAGAAGGGGAATAACTGGGAGAGTGGCAACACTTTCTGAGTCCAGCACCTCTGGCAGGGTCTTGTCCCCATCATGGTGAGCATCATGCTGGGACCATTCTTGCAAGCAACAAGGAGCAGGGCAACACCCAGTGAACTGGGACAGGGGCTCAAGGCACTGCAGTGCCCCACTGCCATCCTGAGCTCTCCCTATTTCCCCCATTGCTTTGAAGGACCTGGTCTAGTGAAGGGTGTCCCTGCCCACGACAGGGAGGTTGGAATTGAATGATCTTTCAGGTCACTTCCAGCCCTAATCCTTCTATAAATCTATGAACCTTCAGTACCCCCAAAAAGGGCCAACCCAAGCATGTCCAAGTACCCACCCCAGTGATGGGTTCACCCACGGGTGAAACCTGGGAAGGTGGTGAAGGCTGTGGCAGGGAAGAGGCAAGTGAAGGCTGTACTGGGAGAACAAGGGGAGCTCTGGTGAGGCGAGAAGCCGGAGCATCCCTGGAAGGGCTGGGGGATGGGAGCGGCACAGGCACGCACACGCACACACGTTACCCACATGCACACGCCAGCAGCACCAACAGCCCCTGCCAGGAGCCTGCAATCGCTGGAGCACCCCGCTCCTCCGCCTCTCCCTCCTCCTCCTTCTCCTCCTTCTTCTTCTCCTCCTCCTCCTCACTGCCCACCGGCCTGCGGCACCCCTGAGCGGCCTCCAGCCCCACCAGCGCACAGACAATGACTTCATGCGGATTATGCATTTGAAGAAATCACCAGCTCCCAGCTAGCCATCGGGGGAGGTCTCCATGTATTTGGCAGGGAAGCAGCCTCCTGCTCACTATCCTTCTCCCCCTTTTTTCTCCTGGCACCCGGCAGCTGCCTCTGGTCCCCCAGCGCGGCGCTGAGCGAGGCCCCAGCGCATCCCGGCTCCCACGCTTGCACCAAGGTACCGCCGGGGCTATTTTTATTCCCCTCTCTCCTTTTCCGGTTCGCCCGCCGCTGCCGGGCTCGGTGCCTTTCGCACCCTCTCTGTGCCTTCTGCATCTCCCACTCCCGTTTTCCCAACGCAGCAGCAAGAGGTGGAGGAAGGCTCGTCCCAACCCCGTTCCCCACGTCGCAGTCGCCGTTGCCGAGCAGAACGAGCCCCGCTGCCGGCCCTGATTTCAGGTTTGCATCCTTGATTCCTTCCTCTGCTCGTGAATGCGCTGGTAGGTGCCGTTTGGGAGGAGTAAGAGAGGGGGTAGATGAGTGGGAGGGGTAAATATAGTGGGTTACTGGGGAAGCACAAAACCCCCAGTTGTGCCATGGGATGGGGAGGGCAGAGAGGAGGTGGGAGGGGAGGAGATGCAAGAGGCTGCACCTAAATGAGTAGGTATTATAGAACTGGTTTGGTTGGAGGAGACCTCCAAGATCATTGAGTCCAACCATAAACCCAACACTGCCGTGGCCACTGAACTGTGTCCCCAGCTGCCATGGGTGCACATTTCTTGACCTCCAGGGATGGTAATTGTGTGTCTGTCTGTGTGTGTGTGTGTACATCCGGATGTTCAGGCTTGGGAGGAAGAGCAGGGCACAGCAAAGCATCTGCCCCATGCCAGGGCTACTGGGTGCATGCCATCCTCCCCACACGATGATATCATGGAATGGGCACTGCAACATCTGCAGGCAGCAGTAGCACCCATGAGGCCTCTACAGCACCCAGCACTCACAGGTTTTCCCTCCTTTCTTGGCAGAGTGGCCACTCGAGGGTTCTGGCACGGACCATGATGGACCTGAAGGTGGATGAGGAGGAGGTGGACAGCGGGCAGCCGGTCAGCATCCAGGCCTTTGCAAGCAGCTCCACTCTCCATGGGATCTCTCATATCTTCTCCTATGAGCGGTTGTCACTGAAGCGCGTGGTCTGGGCGCTCTGCTTCCTGGGCTCGCTGGCATTGCTGGCCCTTGTCTGCACCAACCGCATCCAGTACTACTTCCTCTACCCCCATGTCACCAAGCTGGATGAGGTGGCAGCCACCAGACTCACCTTCCCTGCTGTCACTTTCTGCAACCTCAATGAGTTCCGTTTCAGCCGAGTGACCAAGAATGACCTGTACCATGCTGGCGAGCTCCTTGCCCTGCTCAATAACAGGTGAGTGTCAATGCTTTCAGGTAGCCCCAGGTGATGTCTCCATCTTCCAGGGTAGGTCACCACATAGCCTCAGGCACCACAGCATGTAGAGCAGCAGGTGCCTGAGAGTTGCACTCCATGATGGTCACAGGCAACACCTCCTTAGTCTCTCTGAGGAAGCAGATCCCAAGTTAGTTCATCTCCATGGCTGGATGTGGCCACTCTGTGGCAACACCAAGAGCCATCAGGTCATCGTGCTGCTCCTAGGTATGTGGCTCCCACTCCATCCCCAGTGATTCCCATCCCAGTGCATGACACATCCAGCAAGTCCAGAGCCACTCTGGGATGGCTGTGAGGTGGATCCAGCACACACTGCTCCAGGACCATGTCCTGTGTGCCTAGCACATGCAGTGAGGTGAGGGATGCCAGCAGGTGAAGCCACTGAGCATCGCCTACACACCAGGACCTGAGGTCAGTGCCATCCCTTGGGTCATGGGACTCTGCAGTGGCAGAATTCCTGGGGAAGCCACTTGCCCACCCTCCCCAGTCCATGCCCATGGCTGCAGCAGCTCTGTGGTGCTGCCAAGCCACCGCCATGAGCCTGGTGCTGGCAGCAAGGTGCAGTCCCTGCCCATTTGCCAAGGGGCTTCACCACTGCCATCACTCATGGTCCTAGGAGGCACTTGTGGCCATGAGAACTGGGCTAAGAGTCAGCATATTCAGACCACATCCTGGCAAAACCTCTATCTGCAGCCATGATGCCACCAAAGGCACCAGGCAGGCAACTGGGCTGGCTTCAACCAGGGCCGGTGCCACAGGGCCAGTTCTGGGGCAAGTGGGATAGGTTTGGTACTGCCGCTGGGCTTCTTCTCCTCATCTATCCTCCTGCCACCTCTCACGTGCCTCTGGGACACTTTGTGCTGTTGAATGTTCTGAAAATGCCACCTGGGACTTCGCTGAGCCCACACTGGGGCAGAAGTAGCTCATGTGAAGTCCAAAAGAGTGACAGCAGCCACCACCATCAGGCCTGATCTTCTGCCTGCTCTTCCCCACACAGATATGAGATCCCAGACACCCAGACCGCTGATGAGAAGCAGCTGGAGATCCTGCAAGACAAAGCAAACTTCAGAAACTTCAAACCCAAACCTTTCAACATGCTGGAGTTTTATGACCGAGCTGGCCATGACATCAGGGAGATGCTGCTGTCTTGCTTCTTTCGTGGAGAGCAATGCACTCCAGAAGACTTCAAAGTGGTGAGTGCCCCCATGGCATGGTTCCCCCACGCAAGGAAGGTGTTTGAGTTCGGAAAGGACCAACGGCATCTCCTCTAAGGGGATGCCACTGGCTTTCGGTGCTTCCCAGGGGTGTGTGCTGCTCAGTGAAGCTTCACAGAGTGCTCCTGCTTGGGCAAAGCTCCCTGGGATCACTTCTCAGGGTTGTGCATGTTGGGTTGGAAACCTTGAGCCAGAAAGTGCCGCAGAGTGAGGGGGCACCAGTGGGAAAGCAGGGAGAGCCACAATGACTGATCATGGGGACCTGGGGAAAGTCCTCAGTCCTTGGGAAAGGCAAGTCCTGGTGGCACGGTGCAGTGTTGTGCTCCACCATGGTGGCAGCATCTCGTGCTGTGACATGGATCCACGACACAATGAAGCCTTTCTCCTGCAGGCTGCCTCTCCCCATCCAGCTGGGAATTAAACAGAGATGGCTGTTCGGGGGCTTCCTAAGAAATTCGGCAGCCACGGAGGCTGTTTCCAAGCTGGCTCCATCATGGAGCATGTGGCTCTGTGCTCTTCAGGGTCCCTATTCTCATGCCCAGCTTAGGCATATCCCACTCATGTCTCACACCGTTGAGGTTGAAGCCACTGAGGCACCAGCTGGGCATCGATGGAGCTGCTGCCCAGATGCCAGCACACCTTGGGTGATTTTACTCATCTGCTTTAAATTTCCTTGCTGGGCTGCTTGCATGGAGCAGTTTCCTGGTGTCAACCACTGGGAGGTTTATTTGTTAAATGGAGGCAAGATGCAGCCTGAAGCTGGCTGGATCCTGTCCAGTGGGGCTGCTGAGCAGGGCTGAGTCCCAGCCTGTCTGTGGCCACCAGCTGCTTTGGACGCTGGGCTCTTCCCAGAGCATGGTCATAGTGTCTGTGCTCTGCATCCTCAGGGATCCTCATCCCACTCCCTCCCTTCATAGTTGGGGTCCACATACGCTGCTTTATGTCTCTTCTCCAACCACCAAAAGCAAGATAGACTCACAGCTGGGTTGTTATTCCTGCCTGGATTCTTCCTTGCAAACAGGTTAGGACGATTTGATGGATTTGATTATGAGAAGCTGTCTGTGCTGTTTTTCTTTTGCTCTCTGGATTCACCTGGCAGCCTCGCCCCGACAGGTCTGGGGATCATGTTGCCCACATGTGGGGTGCCAGGAGCTTCCTTGTTCCACTGATCCACTGTTTCCTGTGGGGAACCTTTGTCCTGTCTTTGCGTGGGGGTCCTAGAGTACCAGGAAGCTTTGAGAGGGATTTGTCTGGTGGGTTCATGCCTGCTGGTTTGTTGTGCCCTCAAACCATGGCTGCTGGGGGTGCTGATGAGGTGAACTGGAGGTGCTGACGGGGAGAGCTGGTGAGGAGCACTGAGGCTGAGTGGCCTTGCGGGTGATGCTGGCTGCATGCTGATGCCAGCCAGCTCAGGGGAGAGCCGTGGCACTGCCGCCAGCACCGCGGCCGTCGCCGTTATCTGTCCCCGGCAGAAGCGAGGGCTCGGGGGGAGCCGTGGCGAATGCAGATGAGGGTTGCCATAATCCAAATATGCCAAGTGACAGGGAGATGCCTCCTGCCTGTGTCCCCTGTTGCACTATGGGCTGGTGGAGTAGCATTACCTAGGGGGAAGCAGCAATGCTGACACTCCCTCCCTGACTTCTAGAAATGCTGCCCATGTGCCCCCACTCAGGAGCATCCCAGGGGCCCTGGAGGCTGGGTTTCTTCTTCCCCTGCCAGCATGACCCAGCAGCTAGGATAGGATCCCCCAGCAGGCAGTGCCGTGGGGAATCCCATACTGGGAATATCAGGGCCTTTCTTACCTCCTCTTCCATGTTACATCAACACCGGGTCACATCAGGGGGTGTCGTGGGGTTGTCCAACCCCTTCCGTCTCCACTCACCCTGGCTGGAGCACTGTAGGGGTGGGTGCTCCCCAGGATGCAGGGATGCTCCAGGAGCTGAGCTGACTGGGCTTGGATGCCTTCCAAACAGGGGATTGAACCCTCTGAGAAGACCCATGGGGAAGCAGCTGGGCACATCCCAGCTCTGCCCTGGCTGTTCACAGCCCCTCCAGCACCATGGAGGTGTCTGGCACTCACCAGAGCTGCCCTACCACAGCAGCCCAGGAGGGGTGCAGCCACCTCCTCTCTGCAGCCCTCAAACCCTGGCATGACCTGGCAAGCCACGAGGAGCAAACATAAGGCTGAGGGAGGACCATGGGCTGTGAGTGTCCCCATCACTGGGGCTGTGTTCAGAGCCTCACATCCATAGGGCAACACACAGGGCTGGCAGGGGAGCAGCTGCCCAATCCCCCTTTGTGGGGCAGGGAGAATCACCCTCCCTGCTGCCTTCATTCCAGGACTGTGCTCCTTAACAGCAGAGATCAATGCCTCACACTTTCTGCTCCATTATTTATGAACTGGGTGTGTTGGAGCCCTCTCTGTGGGGATGTGTGGCCCCACCTGCTCTCAGCACACATTTCCTCTCCCTTCCCTGGAACTCTGCTCATCCCCTATGGATCCAGAGAGGAGAAGGCGTAGGAGTCCTGTCTCCAGGCTCCAAACCCCATTCATTTTCTTACCATCTCATGGAAAAAAGGAGAAAGCCAGAGGATAAGCTTCCTCTCCACACTCTAGTGTGGCCCATGGGACAGGAATTTGGGGTTGCCCCTATCATTACATTTCAGGGTGATGCCTGATGCTCATGAACCCCCTTCTTGGGGGTTGGTGGAGCCAGGGATGATGGGAGCAGCCATGCCTGGTGTGGCACAAAGTGCATTTGCAGCTTTTCTTTCTCATACCCATCAAACTTGTCCTGGGGGAAAACCACATCCCCAGCTCCTGTGACCACCCTGCTGCAGGGCACAGGGCTGCAGGGGAGTGGGTGTGGGCAGCAGGGACTAAACTAGGAGCAGGCAGCCCTGGGGCAGAGCTCATAGGATGGCCTCAATTTGCTGTGGAAGATTTAAGACCTCTGGAGCATTTCCATGAGGCTCCAGGCCTGAGCTGGCACTGGGGAGAATTGAGTCTGACATGGAGATCATGCCCCTGCCTTTGCCGTTGGATTCTGCGTCCTCTCTGCCCTGGAAACACGGAGTGCAGAGAGGAAGGGGAAGGCAGGGAGCATGTCCCAGCAAACCCCAACCACACTCCTCTCCTGCTTCCTCCCATCTGTGGAGAAATGCAGGATAATGGATCCAGCAGCACCTCACTGTACTCCCATAGGACCTCATGCAACCCTGGTGACCCCCATTGGACTCCACCAGATCCTGCTATGCCCCCTCCACCCTACTAAGCCCCAAAGACTCTCTGCACCCCCTGAGCCCCCTGCCTAGCTCGCAACCCACCTTACTCCAGCTGCTGTGTTTTGGGGATCAGCTCCCCAAGAACACCCAAGCCTTGCCCACCCCCAACCCCTACCTCATGTTGCTCACACCTGCCCCATTGATGGGTGTTGAGGTGTCCTCCAGCACTTGTGGGAGCACAGTGGGAGGTGTGTGATGGGGCTGCTGGTCTCAGGGTACTCAACCGAGGCATGATGCTGGTTTCCTGCACTACCTCAGCTCCACAGAACCTCCCCCCAGCACCCGCCCAGACATCCAGCCCACAGCACCCCACAGCCCTGCACGGAGCTGCAGCAGTCACAAGCCCAGGAACCCTGCAGTGAGCAGAGCTCCCCCACGGTGCAGTGTTAGTGGATAATCATAGATCTGGAGTGAAAAGCATCTCCAGCACAGCTGGAGAGCCTGGGCACAGGAATTACAGATACCCAGATATTTCCTGGAGCTTCAGACTCTTCATAAACAAACCACATAGGCCCATCTGGCTCTGGAAAAACAACCTGGGTACCACAAGTGGGTGGCAGGGTCATATGCTCTCCACAACTCCCTGTAAGGAGATTGAAGTGGGGTGGGGGTTGGTCTCCTCTTTCTAATATTAGGCGAGAGAAGAAGAAATGGCCTCAAATTATGCCAGAGGAGGTTCAGTTTGACTTGCAAGAGTGGTCAGGGACTCGGAACAGGCTGCCTAGGCAAGTGGGGGAGTCACCATCCCTGGATTTGTTCAAGAGATGTGTGGTCATCACCCTTGGGGACATGGTTTAGTAGTCATGGTGGTGTTGGGTCAGACTTGATGATCTTGGAGGGCTTTTCCAGCAGAAACGATTCCATAATTCTAGGATTATGGGATTCAGCAGAGAGCTATGAAGAAAAGACTGAGCGATCTGGGGCTGTTTAGTCTGGAGAAGAGAAGTCTATGAATATCTGAAGGGTGGGTGTCAAGGTGGAGGTGCCAAGCTCTTTTTGGTGGAGCACAGTGATAGGACAAGGAACAACAGGTACGAGTTGGAGCACAGGAAGTTCTACCACAACAGGAGGAGCAACTTCTTTGGTGTGAGGGTGCTGGAGCCCTGGAGTAGGCTGCCCAGAGAAGTTCTGGAGTCTCCTCCTCTAGAAACTCAAAACCCATCCAGATGTGTTCCTGTGTGACCTGCCCTGGGTGATCCTACTGTGGCAGGGGGTAGGACTGCCCTATCATTCTGTGATTCTGTGGTTTTATGATTCAATGCTTCTACGGCTCCATGATGCTGGCCCCAACACTGCCATCCTCCCAGTTTGGGGCTGGTTCCCAGCAGCTGTGAACATGGTGCCCAGCGGAGCCAGGACATTTTTACAACCCCTGTAAGACACTGAATTGCTTCATGTAAATCACTTTTTAGCACAGCACACAGGCTCCTAAATAACCCATGGGCACTTGGAGCTGCTGGGGTGTACCCAGGCTTTCTCAGTAGTGATTCACCTCCGGCATCCCTGTGGCTCTCCTTCGGGCACCTTCTCCACCTGCACTACTCCCCAAACTCCCAGCCCTCCAGACTCTCTTGCTGTGAAACAGCAGCAGCAGCCTCTGACTACAGAGGCTGCATTGTCTTCCCGATGGGTGAAGCAAATCCAACGGGACATGGGCTGCCTGTTGCAAGATAATCGGAGGTGATGGAGCAGAGGAGCAGCCAGGCACAGGACCGCAGCTGCTGCGGGTGGGCGCTCAGCTCTGCCGGGAAGTGCGGTGGGCCGAAAACATCCAGGGGTGTTCCAGAATCTTGGCATTTTGTGCTCTAAGCAAATGACCCAGAAAGCAGCAGCCAGCAGCTCAGCCTTGGGTCAAGACACTGTCAAGGGTTTGCTTATCTGCTGTCTCCCTCATTCAGCTTATCTAAGGATTCGTGGAATGCTTTGGGTTGGAAGGGACACTGAAGATTATGCAGTTCCAACCCCCTGCCATGGGCAGGACACCTTGCACTAGCCCAGGTTGCTCAAGACCCCTTCCAACTTGGCCTTGAATCACTCCAGACAAGGCACTCCACAATCTTTCTGGGCAACCTCTTCCAGTCTCTCATCACCCTTGCTGTAAACATTCATCCAAGCTTTTCCAGATATGGCAACACGTGGGGTGCAGACAGGAGTTCTGGGAATCCCTCAGCTGCTTGTGGTTTCACTCACCCCATGCTGGACATTAGACTGGAGATGAGGAAGAAATTCTTGAGAGTGAGGGTGGGGAGACACTGCAACAGGTTACCCAGAGAGGTTGTGCATGACCCCTCCCTGGAGGTGTTCAAGACCAGGTTAGGCTGAGACAGCTGGGGCCTGTTTGGTCCCAGCTAGGATGCTGGTGGCCTTCTTGGCCACCTGAGCACACTGATGGCTCAGCAGGTGCTCCCCCCTACTATTTGAAATTTACCAGACCAGCTCAGACAGCTTGGAAGATGAAGCTATATTTACAGCACGGTAAAATGTACAGGCATGTATACACAATATATACAAGTATTTACAACTATATACAACTTAGAAATCACACAAAAATCCAAACTCCCTCCCAGGCAAACTGCCCAGAAGGGCTCAAAGCTATCCCTTCTCTTTCTCCCTCCCCAGCCAGAAATCAAAACAGTCACTAAAGCTTGCATGTCAGTTGTTAGTGGAGAGATTAGAGCAGAGCAGTTGTTAGTGGAGAGATTAGAGCAGAGCAAAGGAGAAGTTAATAGGGCAACATTCCAAGAAAAAGTGAAGGAAGGTCGTTCACATTACTACTTTTCATCCCTCTCAGCAAACCAATGATACAGACATCATCATTATTTCCTTTTCACAACCAATGATCAATTTTTTCTCATTCAAATATTCCAATTGGCCTCAAACCAACACAACACAACCTCAATGGACACCCAGAGGCATCACAGAAACCCAAGTACCTCTACGCACTCCGAGGTGTTGAAGTTTCCCAGATTCACCTCAGGTTATTGCTGCTCTTCTTGAGATGCCTTTACACATAAAGAATTGTTAGCCGATTAATTATTAATTATTATTAATAAACTTTAATGGCATCTGTGGGTGCTGAAGAGATGAGAAAGCTTTCAAATGCTATTTGGCTGTAGCAGAGACGAGGATGCCACGGCTGCGGGTAGGGTGCCCTGCCACATGCGTCCCACAGATACTGGCCTCCAGGGCAGCTGCAGGCTGGAAATGCAGCCCTGGACTTCCACCAGAATGTGGTATTTTTCCAGACTGTTCCTCTTTGACCTCCCTTGGGTCTGTATCCAGGACCAGGCTGAGTGGCATCAAGGCACATAGAATGGGTTGGGTTGGAAGAGATCTTAAATATCATCCAGTCCCAATCCCCCGAGATGGGTTGGGACATCTTCCGCTAACACAGGTTGTTCAAGGCCTCATCCAACCTGGCTTTGAACACTTCCAGGCTTGAAGCCTCCACAGCTTCTCTGGACAATCTGTTCTTGTGCCTCACAACCCTTGCGGGGAAGAATTTCCTTCTCATGTCCCATCTCTGTACAGTTCCTTCCAGTCTGAAGCCATCATCCTTTTTGCTGTCACTCCATCCCTTTGTAATAAGTCCCTCTGCAGCTCTCCTATAGCCTCCTTCAGGTACTGGAAGGCTGCTCTAAGGTCTCCTTGGAGCCTGTTCTTCTCCAGGCTGCACATCCCCAATTCTCTCATGGCGCCTTTGCGATTTCTGTCCAGGAAGCTCCCTGGTGCAGTTTCCCTTTTTTCTGCACAGCATCAAGCAGGAAGAAGCTGGATTGGAGAGGGAGTAGGTCCTGTGAGCATGCAGAGCTGTGCAGGATGGAGAGATCTCCACAGGGAGCTGTGAGAATTAACTGTCTCAGAGCACTTTGCCTTGGATTTAATTTGTCTGGCATTTTATAGAGACTTTTGGTTTCTTGCCTGCTGAGAGTTTGGCCAGAGCCAGGGCTCTCCGAGCAGCAGGCATCACTGCAGTTCCTGCAACAACCATCACTTGGGGAGCTCCTCGCCATCTCGGGCTCTTAATTATTCATGCAGGCCCTGACTCTTCAACATTAGTGCCTTTTATTTGGTTTTTTTGTTTGTTTGTTTGTTTTTTTTTTTTTTGTGGGGTATTATTTATTATTTTAGTTTTGCTGTGTGGAGTGTTTGGTGCACCGGCAGCCAGGCTCTGACTGTAAGGATGGAGATGGGGCAGAGGGTGGAGATGGGACAGGGAACTGGTGAGGCGGCAAGGGACTGGTGAGGGGCAGGGCATGGTGAGGGGAAGGGAATGGCAAGGAATAGGAGATGGTGAGGAGCAGGAGATGGTGAGGGGGGAAAAAACTGGTGATAGGGTAGGGAATGATGATGGGTGTGGGACAGCGAGGGGCAGGGGATTGATTGGTGGTGGGGCAGTGATTTAGTAATGGAGCAGAAGGAATGGTTTGGGGGAAGGGGATTGGTGATGGGGCAAGAGGGTGGGTTATGAGGCAAGGGGGCGGTGATGGGGCAGGGGACATCCTTCTCACCCCATCAGGGATTTTAAACTCCTTGCTGCTCCCCTGGCAGCCTCCCAGCCCAGTACAGCCAGAGGGAGACCCCTAGCCTGTCTCTGGGACTATGTAACCACCCTGCCTGGATGAGATTAGATGTGAAAAGCGTGGCCCAAGCCAGGGAAAGCAGTGAGCAAAACAAGCAGGAACACAGCTCCTGTGCCCCCACCAGTAAAAGCGTCGGCTCAGATCCCTGCCACAAAGTGCCTGAGCAAGTGAAGAATGTCTGAAAATATTGTAGCCTGCTTACAGGTGCTTCATGGTCACCAGAAAACAGGGAACACATCAGGATAAGTGTCCACAGCACAATTCCAGCAGAGCAGGAGGAGTCGACACAGACCCAGGAACTCATTCATGGCACAAAGGGGCACCACCAAGTGAATCACTCAGAGAGATCTCAGCATTGCAAACTGGTTTGAGTATTTAGAGCAGAGGAAGGATCGTTTGCCTGGACTGGGCACTGGGGAGGCCACAGATGGAATCCTGGAATCAGTTTTGGGCCCCTCACTCAAAGAAGGACACTGAGAGGCTGAAGATGGTCCAGAGATGGACAACAAGGCTGGGGAAGAGTCTGGAGAACAGGTCTGGTGAGGAGGAGTTGAGGGAACTGGGGGGTGTTCAACCTGGAGTAGAGGAGGCTCAGGGGAGACCTCCTGGCTCTCTCAAACTCCCTGAAAGGAGGCTGGGGCCAGTTGGGGCTTGGTTTCTTCTAAAGAACAAGGGACAGGAAAAGAGGAAAGACCTTAAGTTGCCCTAGGGAAGGTTTAGGTTGGACATGAGGAGGAACTTCTCCACTGAAAGGGTTCTCAAAGCCTGCCCCAGGCTGTTCAGGTGGTTGAATCCCCATCCCTGGAGGTACTCAAAGCTGCTGAGGTGCTGAGGGCCATGAGTCAGCCCCAGCCTTGCTAGAGTGGAGAATGGTTGGACTGGATGAGCTGAAAGGGCTTCTCCAACCAAACCAGTTCTGCAATTCAGTCATTACAGAAGCCTAAACAGATCCCCAGCAAGCAGGACAAGGTGACTGTGGAGCAGTCACAGTGGATGCCTGATAAAAAAGCCACTTTGACCACCCATGGAGCTGGGGGTTGCATCCCAGCTGACCCCCACCCAGAGACCTTGAGGTGGCAAGGCTGCAGGTGGCCTCTATCCCTAGAGTGGAAGCAGCAGCAACACCAACACCTAACTGGGCTGGCTGAGAATCATTCAGCAGCACTGGTCCAGAGAAGCTTTGAAAGATTAATGGAGTTTAAATGGCAGCATTTGGAGAGGAGATAAGGCTCATCTGATATGAACTCACATGGAACGAGAGGCAGGGAGGCCCCAGCTCCATAATGAAGTCCACTTAGCACATTACTCCTCGCAATGTGCTTTTTATTAAAGTCCTGGGCTGCAGATGCTGGAGCTGCAGCTGATAAACTTGGGCAGAATGGCACCTGGGGGCACCCAATCCTTCCATCCTGAGCCCTGCCACCAAAATCACACCAGCTCTGCACGGTCCCCTAAAAAAAAGGACCTTTGGCTTCCCATCCTTCGCGTGAATCAGGGATGGGGCTCCTGTATCACCCAGCAGCATGGCATCACCGGCACCCACAGCTGGGGCTGGAGCTGTGGGCATGAGGTGGAGAGGGGGCGGAGGTGAGGAATAATACAGAGGAAGAAAACCTCCTTTTTAATCACCAATTTTTCTGCATTAGAATGTGACATGCTAATCCACTGTGAAGCGTCTAATCTGGGGGATAAAGGGCTGGATAACAGAGGCTGTGCCTGGCTAGGCTGGTGAAGCCAACACAGGCAAGGTGGCAGCATCTGATAAGGGGCAGCAGGATTAGTCCCAGTGGAGATCCTGGCTGCCCAGGCAATCCCACCTTGCTCAGCTTGCCCCAGCACTGCCCCTTCTCCAGGATCTGGGTAGGGATCCGTGGAGTCTCAGAGCCATCCCAAAGCATCTCATTCTGACGAGTTCTGGTCCCCCCAACACAAGAACTGTTGGAGAGGGTCCAGAGGAGGCCACAAAGATGATCAGAGGGTTGAGAGCCTCCCCTATGGGGACAAGCTAGGAGAGTTGGGGCTGTTCAGCCTGGAGAAGAGAAGGCTCTAAGGGAGGCCTTAGAGCAGCCTTCCAGTGCCTGAAGGGGCTCCAGGGGAGCTGGAGAGGGACTTTTGACAAGGGCTGAGAGTGCCAGGACGAGGGACAATGGCTTTGAGCTGGGAGAGGGGAGAGTGAGAGTGGAGAGGGGGAAGAGATTGTTGAGAGTGAGGGTGGGGAGACACTGGCACAGGTTGCCCAGGGAGGCTGTGGATGCCCCCTCCCTGGAGGGGTTCAAGGCCAGGCTGGATGAGGCCCTGAGCAGCCAGGGCTGGTGGAGGTGTCCCTGACCATGATGGTGGGGGTGTTGGAACAGGGTGATCTTCAGGGTCCCTTCCAACCCAAACTATTGACTCCTGAACACATGTATGTGAGGACAGGACAGTCCAACTGTGATGCACCTATCAACTCCATCAAATATCCACCCCAAATCATGCTCCTGTGGAGTTGCACCAACTGATGTGAAAATTCCTTCCCTGCAAGAGTGGTCAGGCACTAGCACAGGCTGCCCAGGGAGGTGGTGGAGTGTCCATCACTGGAGGTGTTCAAGAAACCTGTAGCCATGGCACTCTGGGACATGGTTTAGTGGCCATGGTGGTGCTGGGTTGATGGTTGGACTGGATGCTCTTAGAGGGCTTTTCCAGCCCAATTTCATGATTCTATGTATGGTCAGCTCCAAGGACAGGGGATGCTGTGGGCAGCCCAGTTCAGCAAGTCCTTGGCAGGGACGAGCAGCTCCCCCTGTACGAAGCAGAGCAGGTCCAGTTCCCGGGGCTATTTCTGCAACAGCCTCCCCGGGGCTGGGTTGCCGATTGCAGGCCTGGGATAACAGAGCTTGCAGTGTTGTTTTCTCCTCGCCTCCTCGGGGATTGGTTTATCTCTATGAATAACTCCATCCCAGCTTTGATCTCCTCTGCCATTAAAGCGTGACAGGCTGTGAAATGTGCTGTTGCTGCCGTCAAATCCCCCTCTTGCTTCCTCCCCCCCTCCACTGCCTCTGTGCTCCCCCGCTCCGGGAAACCTCCTTTCCATGGGCCCATGACAAGCTGCAGAGCAGCAGAAGTGCCCCAAGACAGTGGCCACATGTCACCAGAAGCCAGGAAAAAAACAAGGTCCTTCCACTATCCCATGTCTCTCCTCGCTGAGTCAGGGAGGAGGCGGTCAAGCATCATCCCACCCTCCTTGGTCCCCAGCAGTGGGTCGGGGTGTGGTGGCATCATCCCCAGCACATGCCACCACAGAGGCTGATGTCACAGCTAATTATAGCATCCCCCCCACCCCTCTCCCCCACAAAAGCTTTACCTGAGAGAGAGTAAAAATAACTCCTAGTGAAGGAGGAGTTGGAACCAACCCAAGGACTCCTTCAGCATCTCCAAAACTACTGCTACAAAGCAGGATGGCACCTTCCTGCCTGCAGCGCGAGGACACAGCCACAGCTTGTCCCAATGGTGGAGGCTGGGTGTGCTCCCCTGAGTGTTGGTGTCATCATGACTCTCCCAGGTCACCTTCAGCTCAGCTCAAGTGTCAGCTCTGGGACAGGTGGTAGTAACTGGAGCTGGGACCGTGCTCATTCTGCCCCCCCTAGCTGTGGGACAAGCGTGGTTCCAACTCTCTCCAGCGGCTAAGCTGAGCCAGGCAGGTTGATGGCCCCAGCTGATGAAGGGTTTTCATTACAGCATCTCCCTCTCCCTGCTGCAGCTGCTCCAAACAAGACACATTAAACCTGCCCCACACCACGGGGTGGGATCAGCCCCTCACTGACATCATCAGGGAATGGCCCATAGGGCCACAAGTCAGCACTGCTGAACTGTGAGTGCCCTGCCAGAGCTGAACCAACCTCTCTGGACTTCTCTTTCATTTTTCTTCTCCTCCTCCTCTGCCTGCACAGAAATTCCCTGTCCCAGAGCTGGGGAGCACCAAAAATCCCACCCCAAACTCAGCCAGCTCATACCCCTGTCAAAAGCATCCTCTAGCTCTGGTCTGCATATGGTCAGCCCAGCTTGCACACAGCTGGCACACAGCTTGTTCCCACAGGGCTAAGCCAGTCCAAGACCCCCAAACCTCCTCCCAGGTGAAACTCTGCCCATGGTGCAGCTGCAGCTCATCTCCCAGAATTCCAGTATGGTGGGGCTGGAAAGGACCTCTGGAGCTCAACCAGTCCAACCCCTCTGCTCCAGTAGGGCACCCACAGCAGGTTACCCAGGATCACAATGGCCAGGGCGGGTTGGAAATTCTGCAGAGGAGAACTGCAGAGGAGTCTGCCTCTCTGGGCAGCCTGCTCCAGGGCTCTGCCACCCCTCAAAGCAAAGATTTTTCCCCCCTTATATTTACTCCATCAAAGGGCTGTGATGTGACCTGATGCCTGTGGCACAGTGGTTGCAGTCTACCCAATCTACCTCCCTGGTCCCATTTTCCAGGATTAGTTTCCAGCTCAGACTCCCTGGGATGCTCCCAAAAGGCAGGACCTTGCTCTCAGCTTTATGAAATTTCATCCTGTGTTGGCTCTGGCTCTGGTCCCCAAGGTCACCTCACCCTTCCTCCTCTCTGCTGACAACATCCCTACTTTGTAGCATATCCCAACGTCTCTCACAGACAAGGATCCTGTTGGGAATATTGAGCTTGGGGAGCTCCAGAATGGCTCCTTGAGGGACAATCCAGTATCATGTCTTGGCTGAGGCTACACTGAAGGGATCCAGTGCACGCCCTGCCCAGCACACTGATAACTGGAACGAGCTCACATCTGTACAAGTTTCCTGGTCACATTTGCTCACCCAGTTTGGTGGTGCCCATGTCAATGAGCTGGGGCATGCTTAAGGACTGTGGTCCCCACAGTGCCTTGCAGCCAAACTGGAGGGCTGGGGTGTCCTACTCACCCCCAAGCATCAACCAGAACCTTCTCTCCTGCTCTTGTGTGCCAAAGTGCTGCCATATATAGATGCTTCCCTACCCCTCCCCCAGCTGGTGATGGCAGCCACGGTGCTGGGATGGCACTGGAGATCACTCTGTGGGCACCTTGGATGGATGTGGTCTGAGAATGCTTTTCAGAAGCACTGAGTGCCGGAAAGAAGCAAACCACAAGAAGGGGCTGTAATGCTGTGGGGAGGAGATGCCTTTCCTTCCAGCTGCCAGCCCAGCTGCCAGCTCCATCCCACTACCTTGCACCAGAGCTACTTCCCTGAGAACTTCCCAGGACCTCCACCCCAGCACAAAGCCTGGATGCTATCCCCTGGGAGAAGCTGTGGATACCTGTGCCCACAGGGATCTGAAACATGAGGTGACACCATGCACTGGCTAGGTTCTGCAGAAGTCATCACCCAAACCCTGCCAGTGCCCAAATCCTGCCAAGATCAGTCTTGAATTGGAGTAGAACAGACCTCGAACCACTTGGGACATCGTCTTCACTGGCACAGGGAGATAAGCCAGCAGGCACAGGTGATGCCAGGGCAGGATGAGCGCCAGAAGAGCTTGGAGACACCACAGGGACGCCACAGCATCCACCTGCCCTTGCTGCACCACCTGGGCAGGCACTGCACTAGGACAGTGGCACAGGCATTTTGGAAAAACCTCTGGCTCCAGCTGCCCTGATGGGAAACCCAGAGATGCCAGCATATGGCAGCTCCGGAAACAGCCTGGCACACGGCAGGGAGCCCTGGCTGGATCAGCCACTCAGGCTGCCAGGACCGTTGGTGCCCATGTTGAGGATAAAGGAGCAGTGTGGGCATGCAGCAGGCAGGGTGACTCATGTTCAATGGGGCTGGCAGCCCCCCAAGGAACCCCCCAGGCAGCCCCAAAAATCCCATCCCTGGAGGCATTCAAGATCAGACTAGACATGGTCATGGGCAGCCTGCTCTAGCTGGAGGTGTCCCTGTTGACTGGAGGGGACAAGATGACCTTTGAGGGTCCCTTCCAACACGAGGCAGTCTGTGAATCTGTGCTTCTGGAGCCGGCGACATCTCTGCTCTGGTGACATCTCAGCTCCCTCCTGCCAGCCGCAGCCGGCCAGTCCCGGGGGACCTGGGGAGCCCGCGGAACCGCCCCTCGCTCCTCCTCCTGGCTCCTCATATCCTCTCCTCGCTCCATCCCTTCCTCGCATCCCTCTGCTCCTCTCCCTCACTCCCGCTCACCTCTCCTGCTCCTTGTTCCTTCTGCCTTTCCCTTCTCTGAACTCACTCGTTCCCCCTTCCCTGCTCTCCCCCAGCCCCTTTCCTCCACACTCTGAGAAATCAACTCACCATTGAAGATTTCCAAGCTGTGGCAGAACAGGGACCAGGACCCCCCACGCCAGAACCAGGATCCCCAAACCAGACCAAAGACCCCTACACGGGAGCCAGGACCCCCACACTACAGCCAGGAGCCCATGCCAGAACCAGGATCCCACATCAGAGCCAGGATCTCCATGCCAGAGCCAAGACCTCCACACTGCATCTGAGATCCCCAAGCTGAATAATGCCTCTCCAGATCTTCTGCACCATCTCCTTCTCCAGCGAGGAAGGACCAAGAGATGCTGCAGCCACTGAGAGGGGAGAGGATGGAACAGACAAGTTCCTGTATGGGCAGGAGGAGGAGGAAGAGAAGGAGGAAGAGGACACAGGGGCAGCCCCAGATTTTGTGACCTTTGCCAGCAGCTGCACACTGCACGGGCTGAGCCACATCTTTGTGGAGGGCAGCCTGGGTGCCCGGCAGGCTCTGTGGGCTCTGGCCTTCCTCCTCTCCCTCTCTATCTTCCTCTACCAGGTGGCTGACCGAATCATCTACTACCTGGAGTACCACCATGTCACACTGCTCAGCGAGGAGGACAGCCCCGAGATGACCTTCCCTGCTGTCACCTTCTGCAACGTCAACCGCGTGCGGGTCTCGCAGCTCAGCCAGGAGGATCTGCTCTACCTGGCCCCCCTGGTTGACTACGAATCCGGGATGGAGCTGGGCTTCACCCCAGCGCAGCCTGGCCCCAGGGGTGAGGAGGAGCCCCTCAATCTCTGGGGGTTCTTAAACCGCACTTGCCACCAACTGGAGGACATGCTGCTGAGCTGCAGCTACCGGGGCCAAGAGTGTGGCCCCGGGGACTTCGTGGCGGTGAGTAGCCTCAGGGTGGCCAGGCACAGGGAGAAGCTGCAGCTGGCATTGTGTGGGATCGGGCCCAACAAGTGCCTGTCCTTGGCAGCTCCCCCAGGGACAGGCTGATGTTCCAGCCTCATCTGTTGGCACCTGGATGTTGGGGACAGCCGTAGCTGAAATTGTGCCAGGGGAGGTTTAGGTTGGATATGAGTAACAATTTCTGTCTTGCAAGAGTGGTCAGACATTGGAACAGGCTGCCCAGGGAGGTGGTGGAGTGCCCATCCCTGGAGATGTTCTAGAAATGTGCATCCATAGCACTTGGGGATGTGGTTTAGTGGCAGTGGCAGTGCTGGGTTGGTGGTTGGACTCAGTGGTCTTGGAAGGGCTTTTCTAGCCCAAACAATTCTGTGACACACTGAAATCTGGCTGGTGGAATACAGAGAGCAACCCCAGGGCTGTGCTTGCAGAGCAGGTGCCTGGCACCTCTATCCCGGTGTCACCACCACCTGTGGGGCACCATGTGATCTGTAACCCACGGGTCTCATGCCCCTTGCCTGGGCTGGCAGCCGCATAGTGGTACGGAGACCCACAGGCTGCTGGAGGCATTGTCTGAAACAGACAAGGAGGGATGGGGAGGGTGAAGATCCCAATCAGCTCCATCCTCAGAAGGGATGGAGAAGGGTGTGGAGAAGGTGCTGGTGCTGGTTCAGGGCTGAGTGCTACCATCTTGGGGAGCTGGGGTTGCTGTGGGGTCTGGAGCTTGAGGTACTGTGAAACCGCAAATTGTCTTCTCCAAGTCCAAGCCACCCCTATGCCTTGGTGAGGAACATCTCCTCTACCAAGGCAAAATGGACAATTCCAACAGTCCTAGGGCAGGAGCCTAGGGTAGGTCACACATCCAGCCTGGGGATGGCTGTTTCAGAGCTGCTGATGCCAGCCCAGCTCCGCGTTGTGGTGCCAGCAGAGGGACCTCAGCCTCAGCCCCGTGTCCTCCCCTGCAGGTCTTCACCCGCTATGGAAAGTGCTACACCTTCAACGCGGGGCAGGATGGGAAGCCACGGCTCATCAGTATGAAGGGGGGCACAGGCAACGGCCTAGAGATCATGTTGGACATCCAGCAGGACGAGTACCTGCCCGTCTGGGGGGAAACAGGTAACTCCCTGTCCCAGCACCTCTGCCAGCAGCTCTGCTGGGCCGCTGGCAGCTCTCGGGGTGCTTCCTGGCCCCTTCCCAACTCCCCACCCCATGAGTCCATGTTCTTCAGGCTCTCTTCTTCCATTCCTCATCATTTCAGGTCCTTTTCTCTCTTTTTACCTCCTTGTCTTTGCTCTTCACCATGGCAACTCCCCACCGGTTTAGACAAGCAGCCATCACTTGTTTATAAATAGAGGCACTTGGCTGCTGCTCCCCAGGAGCTGGAGCAAGGGGGTCAGAGGGGACAAGGACATTGTATGGCAAAGGGATGGATGCATGGATGGGTGCATGGATGGATGCATGCATGACAGATGGATAGATGCATGCATGCATGCATGCATGGAGTGACATGTGAACAGATGTGTTTGTCCAGTGGAAGATGAGGGAGACAAAGATAAGTTTGGCACAACCCTGAAGATTGGGGGTTCAGGGCCATGCTCACCCCTCTTGTCTCTGCTGCAGATGAGACCTCATTCGAAGCTGGGATCAAGGTGCAGATTCACAGCCAGGACGAGCCCCCACTGATCGACCAGCTGGGCTTTGGGGTGGCTCCTGGATTCCAGACCTTCGTGTCCTGCCAGGAGCAGCGGGTAGGGACTAGGGGGTCTGGGATGCTCTCTCCCACCCTGTGCTGTGGGACACCAAACTCCACCAGTGTCCATCCGTGTTGGATGGAGAATGGGACTCAGCCCTGGGGACCAGCACAGTGAGAGTGTTTGTCCCCCCACCATGCTGAGGGCCTTCTCTTCTCATTCGTGGCTTCTGCTCCCTCCCAGCTCATCTACCTGCCACCTCCCTGGGGCGACTGCAAGGCTGTGGTGGGAGACTCAGAGTTCTACGACACCTACAGCATCACCGCCTGCCGCATCGACTGTGAGACCCGCTACCTGGTGGAGAACTGCAACTGCCGCATGGTCCACATGCCAGGTGAGCCTTACACAGGGCAGGCTCTGGCCTCCATGGGCCCAGCCCCTCCCCAGCACAATCCCACCAGGAAACTATACTTTATGTCTCCCACAGGAGATGCCCCTTACTGCACCCCGGAGCAGTACAAGGAGTGCGCAGATCCGGCCCTAGGTGAGGCTGCCCAGCCCTGTGGGACCAAGCTGTGGGTGCTGGGTTTCTCCACCTCTCCATCTCCCTCTCCCCCTGCCCAGATTTCCTGGTAGAGAAGGACAACGAATACTGTGTCTGCGAGATGCCCTGCAATGTCACCCGCTATGGCAAAGAGCTCTCCATGGTGAAGATTCCCAGCAAAGCCTCTGCCAAGTACCTGGCCAAGAAGTACAACAAGTCAGAGCAGTACATCGGGTAAGAGGTGGCACCAGGCTGGCACCTTGTCCCTCCATCCCAAAGCTCAGCCTGGCGATGCCTCTGTCATAGATCCATGAATTGGATTGGGTAGGAAGGGATCTTCAAGACCATCCAGGTCCAACCTTCTTCTAGCCGAGGTCACTCAAGGCCTCATCCATCCTGGCCTTGAACACCTCCAGGGAGGGAGTATCCACAACCTCCTTGGGCAACCTGTTCCAGGGTCTCTCCACCCTCATTCTGAAGAATTTCTTCCTCATCTACAGTCTCAATCCTCCCTCCTCAAGCTTCAGTCCATTCCTCTTGTCCTATCACTGCACAGGGAGAACATCCTGGTGCTGGATATCTTCTTTGAAGCCCTGAACTATGAGACAATTGAACAGAAGAAGGCATATGAGGTGGCTGGCTTGCTGGGTGAGTGCTGGGCACCCAGCTGTCAAGGTGCTCTCGTGCTGGTCCCATCCACCATGGCTCTGCTCCTGAGGCACTAGGATATGCCAGCAGTGTGGATGCAGAGCAAGCACCCTGCCATGGGCAGGCATCACTCACAGCACAAGTTCTGCCCTTTCTCTGCATCTTTTGCCACCAGACTCATGCCACCCTGATGGCTTCCCTCTCCCCTGCAGGTGACATTGGAGGGCAGATGGGACTGTTCATTGGGGCCAGCATCCTCACAGTATTGGAGCTCTTTGACTATGCCTATGAGGTGAGTGTCTCTGTGACCCCATGATGGGCCAAGGTGCCCAGGTTCTCCTGGAGCACCACAACACTCTTGTGGGACATGGGGAAGCAGCACCCACAAGCCTCCAGGACACTGACACCTGCATCCTGCAGGTGATAAAGCACCGGCTGTGCCGGGGGGCCAAGTGCCACAAGAACCACAAGAGGAGCAACACGGACAAGGGCGTCACGCTCAGCATGGACGACGTCAAGCGCCACGTGAGTGTCAGCTGTGCCACCCAGGGGAGATGCTGCCCCCCCTTGCCAGCTCAGGAGCTGCCCTGGCTGT